>CM034149.1:800601849-800691498 GCA_019776745.2 Taxus chinensis | reverse complement strand
TTGAGAGACCACGCTAGGAATATTCTTTGGTCATGAGCCCCTTTGACATTCTAAAATAATGTTGAGTTGTGAACCATCTTTTCATCATGAAACGTGTGACACGTTACTTTCGCTTAGTTTTTCACTAGCCCTTAGGCAAGGTGAAACTCTTCCAAAGTGAAGCTAGCACTTTTCATCCCCATTTCGATCTACTTCCTTCACATTATTTTGACACTTTTTTTATCAAAAGAAGGGTGACTACCTCTGTGTTACCAATCAATTGTTTCTGCCACTTTTTTGTCTGTTTACGCCCATCCATGTTTGTGGCTGGGTAAGATAAATGTCTAAAGTGGGTGGAGGCGTATTTATATCATTGGTGACCTATTTTGATCTTGATACCCGACGTCAAGATCATCTTTGTAATTAGGCGTGGTTCATCATCTTGGACTTCCTTAGAAAATTTACCTTGTTTGTATCGTATCACTACAATTTTGGTATTTACATCTTGTTTCTTGTAAAATCGACCTAAATGTCTATATTGTAAGGTTACACTACACACATTTTAACTATTCCTATTTATACTTTGAGCTTTTAGTTCAATTCTATTATTACCTCGATTTTAAAGAGTGCTACGTGTTACCACTTGCGTGTATTATATCAATATCATCTTGATATCAATACCTTACTTTCTTGTAAAGTTTGGTTAACATATCTTGGTGATATTGTCGTGTCACTCACAAATTGTAACTGGCACTTTTTGGGATATAGGTCTTAATCAAATTTGAGCTTGCTTCTAGTATATCTTGTTGGGAGGTCACATTAACTTTTTGTATTTACTTATGTCTTGTTCATTCTCTTGAACTTAACATAAGTGAGAACATCTTGTTATTTATCTTGCAACACTAAACTGATTTTTGAAGAAGTAGTCTAGGAAGTACTTCATTTGATAGGCTTAGATACCAAACATTTACATCAGTGGTGATTTATCACTCTATCACATTGGTATTTTTACATTGTTATTCATTCATATTCTTGGCAATTTATCTTGCATTTCACTTAGGTGTGGTCAAAAAGTTTTGAACGCATTTACAACTTACCTTAGTGAAACTATCATAGATCATGGCTCCCAAAACACGATTAGGACTCAAGAAACAAACATACAAGAAGCAACAAGCGCAAGCTTGGGAATCGTCAAACAAACAAGGGTCAAACCCTTTCATTAGGACATGATATAGGACCTCTATTTTCTCACAGAAAAAGAGATAGAATATATGGTTGATCATAGTGGTGATGAATTAGAATCCCCACACACAGAGTTTGACTTTGACCCTACTTTATTAGATGAGTTTCTTTTTAGAAATAAGGATAGGGTGCTCGTGTGGGTTGTGGAATTAGGGGCCAAGATGCCCACTGAAAATGAGACAATCCCACCTACGAACAATGCTAACGAAGAAGAGCAACCCCTTATTAACATGGATGATATTTTGATGCATGGACATGCTTCTACCTCCAACACAGGAAATGATAAAGTAGTGGGACATAGAATACCCTTTATCAAAGTGCCACGTAAAAATAGGATAGGACATGAGAATGTGGAAGAACCTCCACAATACGAAGAAGAGGAGGAACCTTTAGAAGAAGAAACCACAATTCAACAACAAATTAGTACCCTAAGCTAATAATTAGCTTTGTTAACCTCTCATGTACAAAAGGAAGCAAGAAAAAATGTGCAAAATTCAAGGCCTAAGGTCAAGATCAGTGAACTCCATAGAGAAAATCAAGGAGAAGATGATACGGGGTATCATCGAGTATATATCCCCGCTTCTCCCACTAAAGAACAATTTCTCACACAAGAGGTACAGTCTATGAAGGAAAAACTCGAAATCCTTCAAGAGAGGAATATGGGGAGCATTAGAAAGTATCAATATGAAGAATTATGTCCCTATCCTTTTGACAAGACTATGACCCTTCAACCTTTTGCTAAGAAATTCAACAAATATAAAGGGAAGAGAGATCCACAAGATCATGTCAAATATTTCTATATGGCATTTCAAGAGGTGTCCTATAGTGAAAATTATCTCATAATACTTTTCCCTAAGAGTGTAGAAGTTCAATCCTTGGAGTGGTTTACACGTTTACCTCGGGGATCAATTTTCACTTGGCCAGAATTGGCAGAAAGGTTTTTGCATCACTTCTCATACAATATAGAGAGTGATGTCACCATGACAAATTTATGTGGCACAAAACAACTCCCTAATGAGACTTTCACCAACTTCCTACAACAGTGGAGAGGGATAGCTAGCTGCTTCCCTTACGCTTTCCCTGAAAAACAGCTGGTAAGTATTTTTGTGCCCAACCTAAATCCAAACATAGCCTTCCACCTCCAAATGCATTGTGTTCGCACTTTTGAGGAGGTCATTGAAAAATGGGTTCAAATAGAGAAATCTCTCATTGCCAAAGGAACTCTCAAGTCCCAATCTAGAGATAATCAAAATGTTAAACCTGCGAAGAATTCGAAGGTTTTTAACAAAAATAAAAATGTGGTAAGAGACGGGATCACTGATTCCAAATGTGTACAAACGGTCCAAACCGGTCAACCTTTTAAACCTGACTAAAGGACCAATTCAAACACCACCAAAACAAATAATGTTCACCCCTCTTAATGAACCTTTGTCGGTTATATTAAAATAATTGGATGTGGATCACATGGTGACATATCCTACGACGCAACCATTTGATGGCAATGCTCCAAAACCTTCATGGTACAAGGAGCATGAATATTGTGAAATGCATTGTGTCAAGGGACATAAAATAGACAAATGTCTGTGACTCTGTCACTATATCCAAGACCTCATCAACAATGGGGAGATAGAGGTGGGAAACCCAGACAAAACTCAAACACCCAATGAAAATATGGGGATATATAAAGAGCCATTCCCCAAACATGATAAATTAAAAAATTCAAAGCTGGATCGGGGAGAGTCATCCCAAGGTTATAAAGCAGTGAATTACTTATACACCAAGAAATAAAACAATCATTATGATTCACTTATTAGATTATTCACTCTCCTACTGACCATGTTAATACCATCCGAATCAAGGGAAAGGATTGTACCACGGTAACAAGGCATGCCCGCCTCATGATTCTGGAACCTTCTCCATCAACCCCACAAAATGGTAAATACAACCTCTTAGAGAAACTTGAGAACACATCTGCTAAGATTTCAATCCTAGATCTTCTTAAGATATCAAATTTTCATAAAGACATTCTATACCAAACTCTTTAGGGGTCAAGAGTGCCATTAGAGGTAGATCCTACACATCTCCAAGCCGTAGTGGCAAACATCATACCAAATGAACATATTACCTTCAATCATAGGGATATCCCTACTAAAAATCCAATGCATAATCTTCCTTTGTATATTGAGGTAGTAGTTACCCGCAGGAAGATCAAACGAGTGCTTGTTGACAACGGATCAAGGTTGAACATCTGCACACTAAAGTTGGTTAAAAATCTAGGTCATACTGAGGTAGATCTTGAGTCAAATATCATCACTATCACCTCTTATGACAATGCGAAAAGGGAGTCAGTGGGCACAATCACGTTTCCCATGGAGGTGGGTCCCACTTTCCATCAAACAAAGTTTCATGTCCTGGAATTGGAACTTCCGTTTAATATGCTTCTAGGCTTACCATGGATTCATGCCATACAGGCCATGCCATCGACGTTCCATCAGTGTATTAAATTGAAGCATGAGGGACACACCATTAAAATATAAGGAGATTCAGAGCCCTTTGCTCACTATAGATCTCTCAATAGTTTTTCACGTAAGGGAACATATGTATGTCCCTTTGCCAATATAGTTGTTCCTCTCTAATCTGAGGCCATGAAATCTCAGATAGATTCAAATTCTCTCAGTTCTTGCACCCATGGTGCATCTAAATCTACATTCTCCTTTTGATTCATGGGAGATGAAGGTTCTAGAATACGGCTGTGGAGAATATAATGTGTAACAAGCCCTCTTGGTTTCACACCTCTCATTGTCACCCAAGACTAGAGGTCAACCCGATTATCACTTTACAATACCTAGAAATGAATGCACTATTAGGTCATTCTTATGTGGAGGCTTGCTGGCTAAAGATAAATTGTTGGACCCACCTACAACTTGCGTCCCAGAGGATACTCAGCCAACCTATTATCAAACCCCTAAATACGAGAAATCTAGTAAAATGATATAATCCATGGGCTACAAAGGCCTAAGATGCGGAAGAAATGAGCAAGGACAACGTGAACCAGTACCTCTCCCGTATTTTAAAATAGAAAGATACGGTATTGGAATTTTCCCTTATAGGTCACACCCCAATGATCAAGATGCTACTTGTTCTAAATGTAAGGATAATTCTGACTATCTAGAAAGTGATACAAGATTCCCATTGTAGCCATTATGACGATCTTTCCTCCATGAACCTATTTATGAATACCGTTTTCCTAACCATAACCCCTATGCAACCAACCCTTGACCTTGTTTACCCTTCCCTTGTTGAATGGAACCAATAATGCCACATGTCACTAGATCTATTTGAGAATGATGAAGTTATCGCAGAGTTCATGGGCATTTGGGATACAATTCCCATTGGAGACCACAAAAGGGCTTCTATGTTGACTTGGATACTTGTGATTACTTTGGTGAGGAGGCTGAGCTTTGTGGTCAGCAAAACTTAAGAAAAAGTGAGGGCAAAAGTTCCAATGTAAAGCCTCGGCAAAATCAAACTACAAGGTCGCATAGTGAAAACCTCTTTTAGGCACTAGCCGACTAAACAGGTGCAAAAATCAAGGGACAATAAAAGTGACCATGCCAAGGATGAAAATCTCATGGAGACATCCTTGGATGAAGATCTCAACCTTCCTCCCGATCCTACGCATATGGAGGACTTTTCAAAATTACTAGAAGAGGAAACTCTCGATGTAAACATTGGTACAGAATCAGACCCAAAAATAATCAAATTGGGAGCATCATGCTCAACACGGGAACATAAAATGTTCACCATGCTACTATGGGAGTTTATAGATGTATTCACATGGTCCTATAAGGATATGCCTAGAATTAGATCCAACTTTGGTCATGCACAACCTAGTTGTGCATGCAGATGCTAAGCCTATTAAGCAGAAGCTCAAAAATATGCACCCAAGGATAGCCCTACTGGTTAAAGAAGAATTAGAAATATTGCTTGCGGCAGGATTCATCCAACCTATTGATTACTCAAAGTGGATATCCAACATCATCCATGTCTAGAAGAAGCTTGTAGGGCTCATAATCTACAAGGATTTTATAGACATTAATAAAGCTTTCCCTAAGGATGATTTTCCACTACCAAATATTGACATGATTGTGGATTCAACAACAAGATATGAGATGCTATCTCTTATGGATGGTTTTTCAGGATACAAACAAATCAATATA
Organism: Taxus chinensis; assembly: GCA_019776745.2. NCBI lineage: Eukaryota > Viridiplantae > Streptophyta > Pinopsida > Cupressales > Taxaceae > Taxus > Taxus chinensis. The sequence goes on along the minus strand of CM034149.1, from coordinate 800,686,057 downwards.
GCTGAAGAAGATCAACACAAGATGGCTTTTACAACTCCTTGGGGTACCTTCTATTATCAGGTGATGCCATTTGGTCTCAAAAACACAGGTGCTACTTATCAGAGGGCAATGACGGTAATTTTCCATGATATGTTCCATGATATCATGGAAGATTATGTTGATGACATCCTAGGAAAATCTAAGACAAGAGAGGATCACCTTATTATTTTACGGCATATCTTTGAGCGCCTACGAGAGTATAAGGTCAGGCTGAACCCAAAGAAATGTGTATTCGGCATGATATCAGGAAAACTATTGGGCTTCATTGTATCAAGAAGAGGAATTGAGGTAGACCCTACTAAAGTGTCTGTTATTACTGAAATGCCTCCACCTAAGAACATTAAGAAACTACGCAGCTTGCAAAGAAAAATATAGGCTATTCACCACTTCATCTCCTATCTTGTAGATAAGTGTCATTCAGTTCACCCACCTGCTTAAAAAGGACGTCACCTTCATCTGGGGACTAGAACAATAACAAGCCTTTGCTTTGCTTAAACAATACTTGGCCAGTCCGCCTATCCACATGCCTCCAACTCCTGGGGAGCCACTCTTGCTTTACATCTTTGCTACGTAATTTTCTATTTGTGTGCTTCTTTCCCAATACAACCTTGGTCACAAAGAAAAAGTGGTGTATTACCTCAGTCGCACTCTCATCGCTTATGATCTCAACTATCCCCAAATTGAAAAAGCTTACTTAGTTGTTGTTTTTACTTTTCAAAAACTTCACCATTATCTATTAAATACCAAAACCAAGCTAATATCCAAAGTTGACCCACTCAAGTACTTTCTATCAAAACCAGCCATCACAGGTAGAATGGCTAATTTGATCATTCTTCTAAGTGATTTTTACATAGAATTTGTACATCAGAAGTCAGTTAAAGGACAAGTACTCGCTGACTAATTAGCAGAAGCACCTTTGCAAGGAACTGAACCTTTGAATCTGGATATACCATATGCCTCATTACTATACATTGAATAATATCTTGTATCAAAGATACACTTTGATGGGTCCTTTACTTTTCATGGTTCAGGAGCAGGTGTGGTTCTCATTACTCCTTCTGGTGACCCTATACTGCAGGCTTTTTGCCTGGGTTTTCCTTACATCAAACAATATCGCAGAATACAAGGCACTTATCGCAGGGATAAATCTTGCCATCAAGTGGAACATTCATCATGTCAAGGTTGTAGGCGATTCTCAGTTAATTATCAAGCAAGTTAATGATGAATAAAAGGTTAAGGATGAGAAGCTCATACCTTATAAAAATCTAGTATAAACTCTAAATAAGTACTTCATGCGCATCAAATTTGAACGAATTCCAAGAGCGCGGAATAGATCAATAGATGCTATGGAAACGGTGGGTTCTATGCTCCACATTCCACTGGGAAATAATGACATGCCATTTTTTTGTGGAAAATCTATGCCAGCTCGCATACGACATACCAAAATCTTGTCTGGCTTGTGATTTTTTTGGTCCCAATTCCCCATGGTACGAACCCATCTTTACCTATCTCAAGGACAACACGTTCCCTCCCAATATCTCTCATTCCTAGAAACAAATCCTAATTTTCCAAATAGCCCATTATACCCTTTTAGGAGGTACACTTTATCGTCATGGCTACAATGGGAATCTGTTACGTTGTCTCGATATGATGGAGTCGATCCAAGCGATCAAAGAATTACATGAGGGGGTGTGTGGAGCACATACTAATGGAATGATTTTGGCCAAGACAATGTTGAGAGTAGGCTACTATTGGCCTACCATGGAAATCGACTATTGCAACTATGTCAGAAAATGTGTACTTTGCCAGAAGTATGGAAATTTCATCCATGCTCCATCGCATCCATTGCAACCCATCACTACCCCATGGTCATTTTCTAAATGGGGACTGGACTTGATAGGGAAGCTTACCCCTATATCATCTGATGGACATACCCACATCATCACAACTACTAAATACTTTACCAAGTGGGTCGAATTTTTCCCCTTAACCCATGTAACAGGAGCTCAGATTTCCAAATTCATCATGAATCATATCATTTACTGGTATGGCATTCCTACAACCATTGTTACTGATAATAGAAAGTCATTCAATAATAAAACTATAAAGGTTCTCTGTTAAGGGTTCCAAATCAGGTTAAAATGGTCTACACCATATTATCCCCAAGGTAATGGACAGGTCGAGGCCACAAAAAAGACTTTGGTGCGAATAATGGAGAAAATTGTAAGTAAAACAGGTCATAATTGGCATTTGCAAATCCACCCAGCTCTTTGGGCTTATAGAACCTCCATTCACACTCCTACGGGTACAACACCATACTCTCTAGTATTATGGGATGGAATCTATTATCCCACTAGAAATTGAGCTTCCTTCCCTAAGAATCTCTTTTAGGGATTATTTGGATAAAGATGAGGATTACCGGGTAGCTAGATTAGCTGAGTTAGAACTCCTAGACAAGAAGCGCATCTATGCCCCTTAATCACCTCAAAGTGTATTAAAACAGAGTCTCCAGAAATTACAACAAATGAATCATACCTTGTCCATTTGAGGTTGGTGATTTATTCATGAAGGAGAATCAGTTCAACACAAGGGCAAAACGTGAAAAGAAAGGAAAGTTTGAACTGCATTGGTTAGGACCCTATGTTATTGTGGCCAAGTACAGCACAGGGGCATACAAACTGGCTCACCCCAATGGTGATGAGCTCTGTGAGCCCATGAATGCCATGCATCTTAATGGCACAAAATCAGAAAAGTAAAAAAAATCAAAAACATGGTAAAATAATCAAAATACAAAAAAATCAAAAAAAAAGAGAAAAAGAAAAAGGAAAAGAGAAAGCAGGTCATCCATAAGTGAAAACCACACAATTGTGGCGCTTTGGATAGGTCCTTGGGTGACAACCAGTTTCTAGTGCCTTGGGAGGATTTGTTATCCACAAGCATCTTGCATCTGAAGGATATTTCTACTTAGCCTAGGGCTAGTTCCACATCTACCTCAGAGGTGCCCTGTGAGCCCAATCCTATCGAGTCTTGATCCGGCTTTGTCTCCTTTTGTTAATTTGTGAGGGGCATGGTTTTTGTTTATTCCCCATCTTACATTGGGCGGCATTTCTATGATTTCACCTTCCTATGTATAAGCACGTGGCCTCTGCCCTTGTATATTCCCCATCTAATACTAGGGGTATCCACGCTTTCTTGGTTACCTGTGCATAGCTCTAGAAAACTGTTAGAAAATGACCCAAAAACAATAGAAAATTGTTTTTCAAAAACCCAAAACAATAGAAAATTGTTTCTCAAAAACCCAAAATAATAGAAAATTGTTTCTCAAAAACTACAAAAACATTCAAAATATCCAAAAGCACAAAAACAATAGAAAATTGTTTCGAAAAACACAAAAACAATAGAAAAACAACATTTACAAAAACATTTACTCACGTTTACTTGCATTGTATTATTTCTTGCTTTGTTTGTTTGCTTGTACAGTTGCTTCATGTTTATGATTTTAGGTTGTTTGTTGCTTGGGCATACTTTGTTAGAATTCATCTTTTCTTGCTTAGATTATATTTATTCTTGCTTGTACATGTTGAAGTGTGTTTTTGAATGCTAGTGAATCATGGTGCATTATTATGTTAATTCATTGTGTTCTTTATTAACATTTGATTGTGTTTGTTGCATGTGCATCGTTTTGTTATCACATCATCACATTATCATCAATATCATCACATCTAACATCATATGTACATCATATATCAAGAAAAATCTGAGTATACATCATACATGAATGCTAAGCTAATCATCACGTATTATATCATCAAATGGGGGCAAGAGGGATCATAAATATCAAAATATATCCCCCCCGCACCCTTATCATCATATCATCCCATCCACTAAGTGTGGTACATCACATAAACAAACACATTTGATATATTCTACAAGATCAATCATCAAGAAATCAAAACACATGCGATACATCAACAATATCATGATACATATACATGTCAAATCAAATCATCTAACATCATAAACACAACTATCTATCCATGAGAAATAATAAACAATTGTCCATCTCATATACACATATGTCATGTCAAAAAATGTCCATATAATACATGTGTGATATATCTATATCAAAAATGGATATACATCAAAGTAGTATGTCAAAAATGCCTTCATCTGAGGTGTACAATAAAATGATACATCGAATCACTGAATACAAAATCCTTCATCAGAGGCATGTGTCAAAACTATTGTACAAATATAAAATTGAATACATAGAGTTCAATTTACTCATAGCCTTCATCAAGAGGCGTATGTGAAAATACAAAACATAAGAGCTAACTCGAGCCCTCTGATGGGGTATCCGGTATGTCTCATGGAGGTGGCATGGCATGAGCATCACTGGCTCTCCCTAGTCGTGTCTTCTCCACTGAGGCATGTTGCCTCTCAGATCTAGTGCCTCTACTCGACTGTTGGCTATAGGAAGGTGCTCTCTGCTCGGAAATAACTGCCTCAAAATATAGAGACTTGTAATAAGAGGCTCTGCCCTTAGCTGTAGCCAGATCTCTATGAGTCTGAGCAGTCACCGTTGTACCCTCTGTGTGTCAATAGGATGCTATCTCCTTTGAAGCTTGGGCAAGCTTGTCCTAGCTCACTACACGCTCTGCCCTAAGCCTGTCTCACTGTAATATCATAGGTTGTAGTTGGGCCTACATCTGCTAATATAGGCTTGTAATCTGAGCCATCTGTGAGGCCATCTGTTAGATCTATTGAAAGTACACAACACTATCACCTCCTAGGCCATCCTGGGCCTGGGCTTGATATCACTCTACTAATAAGTTCATAATCTAAATTCGAGCCTAATCTCTCCCGGTTGTCGCTATCACACTCAAGGCTTGGGCCTCATCTCTCTCTACTCTAGCGTGATCTCTCTCAGCTAGAACCTACTGTAACTGCTGCTATAGGGTGGTTGTCTATGCCACTAGCTGTGCCACCAAGACTGGTCCCTGTGGTGCTTTGGATGTATAGCCCTGCTCTAGGAAACTGTGTTGGTGCCTATCCTAGACTCTGTGGCCTTGGTCCCTGTACCTGGGTGGTACCCTGATCATCATGTGGTATCCCATCGAAGGGATCCTCTAGGTCATGACCTCCTGCACCATCCCTCTGCTCAACATCGTGCCAAATCTCTCTTGGAGGTCAGGTGTCTGCTACCTAGGCCTCCTCCGAGATAGTAAGACACCGAGGTAAGATAGTGGCGTACCAAGTCCAATAATCCACTATGGTGCCTGGATCCCTAACTTGTCATGCTAGGTCCCATGCCTGTGGGACCAACTGAGAGAAACTCGCCCTGGCTTGGGTCACCTGTATATGTGGCCCCATAGTCTACCTCTCTGAGTCTCAGTGGGAATACCATATGTCTAGCTGCGGAACCCCCTGTACCATGCCTAGTTGTCGTTGACATCTATCAAACCTATACAACTTGATGATATAGCTCCAACTACCAATGAGGTAATGCTCTATTGTGTAAACAGTTAAGCTCTATGGCGTCCTCTAGCCACTGAATGTGCCGGTAGGGTCTCCATATGATGTCTCTCTCTAGAAACTCATCAAACTCTTGTTGGTACTTGTATTGGCTTCCTAGGTGGCCTCCTACATCACCACCTGCTGATACCCATGCCATGTAAGATGGCTCCTTTGGATCTCGGGCATGAAGATTACCCACAAGGTACCCGATGGCAATGTGATCCCATGACCAAATTTGTAATAATGAGGCTGGCCCCACTATCTTCTGAAAATGGTAAGTGATAAGATGTAAATCCCAGTACAAGTGCACTAATATGCACTGCCCCCAGCAATAGCACTCACTGCTGAAAATACCATGTACTAGTGGCAATAGCCCTCTCGGGAAAGATGTCCTTGTCTTATCAGTGAGAAGAAACCCACTGATAAGTGACATAACATATAAAGGCCCCCAGTGCAGTGTTGGATCAAAAATACACTCGTGCAATGCGATAGTCATACCGTCATGTAGTATGTCATCTCTGTCAAACAAGTTGCTACAGGCTGCCCTAATCTTCCCTTTGTCAGCGGTGTACTCAATCAAAGAACCCATGATCGGCACGCGGAGAATCTGCCATACATCCTCCAAAGTAACAGTCATCTCCCCAGTAGGAATTCTAAAATAGTGACTCTCACTATGCCATCGCTCAGCCAATACAGTTAGTAATCCATGGTCCAAAATGATGGATGGCATACGGGCTATGAGGCCTAACCCCGCCACCTCTAAAAGTATGGCCATATCACGCTAGTCTCGATGATGCATGCTCCCCTCTAGCTTGGCAATCCGAGAATGACGCTCGTGTGTCTGAAGCACTGAAAATCATCTCTACAAAATATGACCACATGTCAGTTACTAACATTTCTTCTAAAAAATTATATCTATCATTTTTTTTGTAGCGTTAACCCAAAAATCCTAAATTTTCTTCTAAAAATGCCATCTTTTTGGCATTTTCTATTTTTTCCTTCGTCAGCCTAGTGTGCGTACGCACCCTTCCGGGTGCGTATGCCACTCTTTCAGTGCCTGCGTGCCCTTCAAGGTGTGTGCGCCACTCTTTCGGCGCTTGCACAATCATCTTGGTGCATGCGTGTGCACGCATGTGTGACCCCTTAGTGCCTATGCTACAGTGAAGTATGTGCGCAGATGCACAAGTGTGTGGCATGTGTGTGTATACACAGAGGTGTGGTGTGTGTGCCTACGCATGTGCGTGTATACCTTGGGATGCCTACGCCCCTAAAGAGACACATGTGCCCCCAACGTGACACATGCACCTGTGTGCATGCATGCCAACATAACCCCTAGCACTAACTCCTAATTTTAGGGCATTAATTACAAAAATTGACAAGAAAATTTTGAGTACTCACAAAGGCGCAATCATCGGCATGCCACTGGTATTGGTAACCTCAGACTTTGTCTGCGCGCCTCAATCGATCCCGTGTGATCACCATCGTCCTTGTCATTGTCAGAGCCTCACAGTAAAAACTCAATAGTGCTCGGTTAAAATGAATTGGTCATGATGATTTACCGCCACCCACTGGGTGGGGTATATCAACTGGTTTTTCACCACCGTGAATGCCTAGAGGCTCGATTCGATCGTCGTTTTCTCCTCTGTTCACCATTGAATAATTATTTTTATTAAATAATTAATTTTCTTTTATTTTTCATTGTGTTGGGGCATTTTTTGTGCTGTTCAATACCCCTTTCTTCCCACTAGGACAATTTTATTGCTCCTAGGCGATTTTTCTTCTTATTCACACTCTCCTCAATAATTATTTTTCAAAAATAATTATTTTATTAATTTTTCCACTGCACAAGGACATTATTTGTCACTTGTTTCTTCTTTCTTCCATCGGGAGCATGTTTTGTTGCCCGTAGGCCCTTCATTCTATTTTCTTCTAGTGTCCACCGCATTTTAGAAAAGTGAACATAAAAACATATATCTATCACGTCAAAAATCCAAAAACAAGACAATTTTTTTCACAAAATCCTAAAAAGTAAAAAATATCTACAAAATAGGTAGCGTGCTTATTGCAGCTGAAACTTGTGTCTTGCGCATGGTATCCTCTCCATATCCTACTGGTTTGTTTCACATCTTCCTGATTAATACGACTCGTGGATTACCGAATTCACAACCATTCACAAAGCTAGTTGCTTGCTTCATCTGTACTTCGGCGCACGTCTTGTTGCCTTGGTGTTGTTTCATTATGCACAAAGCTTTCTACTTCGACCTCGTGTCCATGATCATTTCCCCTTGCATGTATCCTTGCTAGGGGCATCATTTTTAACCCTTGTCGTTAATCACAAACATGTGGATCTCTTCAGCTTGATAACAAAAAAATTGTACAACTGTTTTGACCGTTGTTGGGTTGGATATGTGTATTTGTACTTATTTTCCTTGTTAAATGATTTTGTTTCCTTCTCGTAGTGCATTACATTTTGTATGTTTCATGGAGTCGGTGTTTTCAGCAATGGACAATTGTTCATATTTTGGCTTTTCATGTCATTCTACTTTTTCCGTCTGCTTATACTTTTAATAAGGACCAATGACGTAGATCTCTTGGCAATATGATGATACTGAAATTGTTCCAATACAAAGGATAGAGGCTAAGCTCTCCTCTCCACCTCTCCATATTTCTTCTGCATCACTTTCCTCTCACTCCTAATCTTTTGTCTCCCTGGGGCATTCTACCCCTTCCCATTCTTCTATCTATTTCTCATCTTTTTTTATCGTCGATTTTCTTCCTTCATCACCCTATCAACACTCGAGCGGCCATCTCTCTCTCCTACTAATTTTTCTTCTATCCCTTCAAAATTCCATCCGTCTACTATATTTGAAGTGGCATCACATACGCCACCCCAAAGAGGGGCGAATGTAGACACCCATAATTATGCCTGAGCAATTTAAATACTTAAATTGTGCTAATTATCTCCCTTCCTGCAAGTTGGTGACATATCGTCAAAGGGCGCTCATATTCTCTCTTATCATCATTAATTAATTACAATACGCTAATTAATTAAGCCGCCTATCCAACAAACACCCCAATTAATGACCTTTCTTTAATTAATCACCCCTTCTATCTGGACTAATTAATTATTATTAATTAATTAGCTTTCCCTTTCATTTAACCAATAAATCAATATTTAATTGATTTAATCTCGTTCTATAGCCTAAATCATACTAATATTCCTCTAATTAGCTTCTATAAGCCTATATCTACCTATTAGTTAATTACCTTTGATTAATTAAAGCCCCCTCCCAACTCCCATGACTTGCTAAGTATAAATTAAACCCTTCTAAAGTAAGGTTACCTTCTATAAAGCAACCTTATCCATTCCTAATCTTGTTTTACCTTTTATCCCACATGCAAAGGGATGAAGTGGTTCCTTTATCCATTGGGGTGTATAAAGAGCCCTCCTTCTACTTTTACACTTACACCTAAACTTCTTGAGAAGACAAAAGCAAAGCATATAGCAAAATAGACTAAAAGCTTTCCTTTGTTTTCTTAATAATTCACCACTTGGAGAGTTAAGCCTCTTTTCTAGCCAAAAGTGCTTAGGTGATATGGGAGGTGTCAAAAGGGTCTTGTAGCCCAACTTTGATAAGCCCCCATTCCTAGGTTCTTGGAACATCAAGAATAACCACTTTGATTTGCCATGGAGCCTACATAGTTTCATTCACTTATTTGTTAATCAAAAGAATAGAGGATTTAGACAATTAGGATGTTAAGTTTCAAATTTTTAATATGATAAATGTTAGTGTCTAATCCTTGTTTAATTCTTATCTTGATGGTGCTTTGTACTTTGCTTTAGTTTTGTTAATTAAGACTACTAGGTGTTAGTCTTTATTTTCATTAACTTAGTTTAGCAAATCATGCACACATGTGGCTTATTTTTTAAAAGGCTTAGGTTTATTTAAAAAGGGTCTCATTTTTTAAAGATAAGGTGGTTAAAAATTTAAAAAGCTATCACTTAGTTAATCTCAACTAGGGGCTTAATTTTAGTTTAAGGTTGACTTAGATCATTTAAGATGGTAAATTAATATGGGGGTGAATTAATGTAGAGGCTTTAATAAATTAATTAGGGTTATAATTAATATTTTGTAGCTCTAATTAATTTAATTAGTAATTAATTTTTTTAACATTATAATCGCATTTTCTAATCCCTTTTGATCTCTAAAATTATATTAATCACGATAATTTAAAGTGCATTTTTTAGCGTGATTGGATGTTTTTAGCTACTTTTTTTTCTTGAAGTGTGTAACGCCTCTCCTAGAATTTTTCCACATTTTAGGAGTGGTTTCGGTGTCCTAAAGGTCCCGTCGGACTCATCTTTAAGACATTTTTAATTTTATCACCCTTATTATTTCTTGTGCACTAGTGAACATGTCCGCCACATCCTTGTTTCGTGCTTGTTTATGGTGAAAAATTATCGCAATCAACACATCTTGATTTTTGTCTCCTTACTTACATGTTATTATGATGATTGCAAGGTGAGTGACTGATGATTTCATGATGCATATTCACACCTGATTGTATTCAATTCACTAAACTATAAAGTGTTGAAATCAGGGGTGATAACATTGATCCAGGGTGGTTGTTCATCCCTTCTTTCTCTCTCTATGCAATGGAGGATGTTCTTTCTAGACTTGTGCTTCGTATGAAAATATATACATTACAGCCTCCTCCACTTCTTCTTGGTAGGGAGAATTATACATCATGGCATTCGAGCATGGAACCTTTTCTCATTCAATAAGATCTCTATCCATACTTGTATGGAGAAGTACCTTCCCCCAGTGATTCATAATAGATCAATTATTGGCTTAACACTTGTGACATGCTTCTTGGTCATTTTTTGATGCACATTTATGTGCCTCTTCACCATCATGTGGCACACACAAAGTGTCCTCGCACATTTTAGGGAATCCTTCATTCCTTATTTAGAGACCCTTCAGATATTTTTTGTTTTTGATCCTTCTGATATAATTGTTTCCACACCTACTTCATGTGATGATACTTCTGTTGAAACAAATTTTCTTGTTCATATTTTTTATGATGAGGTTTGTTCTTCTAGTTCTAATGATGAGAGTATTGGTGAGCATACATTCCCTCCTTCTCTCAATCACCCTTCAAATAATGTTGAACACCCTCTTTATCCATTAGACACCATGCAGTCATGTTCCCAACCTCATACTTTCATTGTACCCTTTACTCAGACTTCTTGTGTTGATGATTCATACCTTTCATACATTTCTCTTCTATTTATTGAGTAATATTTTTGGGACAAGTATCTACCAAACCTTAGATGTCTCTTTGCAAATCCTACTTGTGTTGCAATACAAGTAGTTTCTCTTCCTTTTACGAATCCTTCACACATTTCGGATGATTCCTTCATCTCCTTTGTTAGGAGTGCCCCTTTGGGATATTAATTACTTATATTATTTTGGATATCATCATTAATCCACCTCTTCTTATGGATTCTCATTCTACCATTGTAGGTGTTGTGCCTTCACTTCAAATGGACATTATTTCGGTGAATGATCTATTCACATTCTATGATAGTTCTAATTCAGTGGCATTACTTTTTATTCTTGAGCACCTTCTTGTCGGACCTATGTCACACTTCAATTGAAGACTAGCTTTAGAGTTCTTCATATTGTTTCCTTCGTGTTCCTTCATGGACTGGGAAGAATTTCAATGTAAACCATTTATATTCTTCCTAAGGTCAGAAACATTTTTCGATGTGGATGGACCTTCTTCAATTTACAATCAGAAGACTACATCATCGAAACTCTTCTTAAAGACTTCATAGAGTTGTAGACTTCAAATCTAGTTACAGAATTCTATATTGAACCCTTCGCTGAAGCCATGTATCCTTACTTTTACTCTCATCTTGAGTGAGGTCCACTAATACTTCTACACATCTAGTTCGAGCTTTCTTTTCTCCCTCTCCCCTTCGAAATTCTCTTCCGCGATAGCTTAACCCACTTGAAAATGCATCTATATTTGTATACTCTCACCTCATGGAGCTTGACAGGATTGTCTCTCCCTCACTCAATATATTGTCTCCTTTACATGTTGAGCCACCTTTAGAGACACTTAATTTTCCTCCTCCCTCCACTATTGATGACAAACTTTTGCGTCCTTCAGATTCCATGAGAGTTCATTGAAAAATCATCTTCCGGAGGAGCTTTCTATTTCTCTTCTTCTCCTCATATTTTTCTTGTAAAAAGATTGTAGTTTGTAATGGGTACCTTATCATGAATTTAGTTATTGGGACCCATATGAAACATATTTCTTAGGTTATTTACGTTTTTATCACTTGTAAGTGGATTTTTTCCCTTATGTATTTCCTCCATTACTTGAGATATTTATTATACATGGGTACTTCATCATGCCTATTTTTCAGGACCCATTTCTCTTCTCCTCTTCTTCTTTTCTAGAGAGATTTTGTTTGTACATGGGTACCTTATCAAACCTTTAGTTTTCAAACCATATTAACACATATTTCTTAGTTATCTAGGGGATTTCTCTTTCGGTTCTAACTTTTCATGACCTCTGTCTCAACTTTGATGAAGGGGGGTGTTGTTGTATGTGATTTACCTCATCGTCACTTGGCTTCTTGTCCACCTCACATGGTGAGTCATATTTCTTAGCGAGATCATAGGTCATCAGGTGTAATTAGGGTTTTGTGTTTCTAAGTGTCATGCATGGGACTTATATAGCACTCATATATATGTTCCCTTCTATTTGAGCTATGAGAATGAGTAAACCTATTCTTTCATGCTTGATTTTCCTTTGTGTTTTATTTCCTACTTATTACTTGGAGCATTCCCATCACCGTTGGAGTGCAACCTCTTTGATGTGCACAAGGACTTGTATTTATCCTTGCATAAAAATCCCACAAGTAAGAGTAATAATGGAATTCAATAATAACAAGAAAGGAATCCACTATACATGAAAAAGTGATAAATTTCCACAAAAAATTGTAAGAATGGTTTCTAGATTCACATGAATATGTCCAAATACACTAATATCATATCAAGAAACTAATTTCATATCATTAGTAACTATTAATAGATAAAATAAAATATCAAACAATATTTATTAGATCTAAAGATGCTTTCAAACAACTATTGAAATATTTTTTGATTTGGAAGAATGTCATGTTATATTTATGTATGTGTACATCAAGTGTAAAATTTTGGTCTTATGTAAAAATGTTTGGTGATGGGTATGGAATCAAGTTGGCCACATCTTCTTAGAGTTACAAATATATGCTTTATTGAAAATGATGATAGCTAGGAAAACATCCCTTTATATTATGGTCATTATATCATAACACATCATCAATAAATTTTATTTGTGACACGAAAAATATATTAGTATTCATATAAACTTATTTTGATTCTATTGAAAAAAACCAATTCCCATAGATTTGCATTTACTAAGTTTAACTTCTCGATTTACAATCACAAATTTATAAAGTAATAAATTCTATTTGTGTCAATAAATATTAGCAATTGATTATCTTCATTCTATATAATAACAGTTTATATTGATTAAAGTATTTAATATAATTCTCATACTAATAATATATTATATCTATTATTAAAAAATCATATTTTAAAAATAATCACATTCCATAAAATTTATTATATATTAAGGAAAAACATGTTTAATTTCTAACTACAATATCTTCAACGCCAATAAACCGTTGCATAACATTTTTGACAATAAGAAATTCTAGCAAAGTGTAACCCGTAGAAGCAAGTTGCACCTACTCTTGATATTAGGGCCTTTCTCACCTCCTTTTGTGGTGGTTTTTTACGCCGAAAGGTGGTTACTCTATGAGAAAGATGCCCCCCACTACAACATGTAGCTTTCAGTTAAATTAGCAGTGGATATGCAAATGTTTTTCATGTCCGATGGGCTCTGAGTCGTTGATCTAATCAAAATCATTAGAATCCAAAAATCGATGGAGAAATGAAGGTGATAAAATTTAAGCCCCATCACTAAAAATGGCATTAAATATTCTTCCTCTCTATAAAAATCGAAAGCATAAATCACGGCAGCATCAACAAACATGCGGACCACTCTTCTCAGTTTTTTGTTTGTGTGTGGGGATTTTAGGCACATTGTTTGGTTTATTTACCCTCATAAGAGGGAAACCATTGTATAGCTTTAGATGTGGCCAATCATAGGATACACGAAGAAGTGTTCATCTAGGAGGGGTGAACACCAAGTCTTTAGGCTGGACTAGGGGCTTATCCCAGTAGACCAGACGAGTAGGATTAGACGGTGATACTCCTCATTGATTTTGTAGTGAACTCATAGTTGTATAGTTATCCATAATAGTGATCTCACAGTTGCATGCTTTGAGTGGGGGGTGTGGGAGTTGTATGAAGTTTTTGGGCATAAAGAGGCCTTTCAATGTTCCTTGCATTTCATTTGTGGGAAGGGTTTTGTTGTGCCTTTGTTTTCTCCTGTGGAATTATTTTTCTTTTCCTCTACTTAACTTCTGGTCTGGTGGTCTGGTGGTCTAGTGGATGCACTGGTGGACCCCTGATGATTATTGCGGGACAAAAATCTCATTCATTACATATTATAGTGTTGTTGTTGGCATTCCTAAAGGCCTTATAGCCCTAATCCTTTGGCCAAAGGAGATTCATCCAATTGGAGGGTGGTTAAGATGACTAGGGACTCCCTTTATTCTCCAGGTGATTCACACACCTAGTTTTCAATTGCTCAAACATTATTCATTTTTATGCTCAATATTATTCTGTGAATTTTTTATTGATGGTGGTTCTTACAACCTATCTTGGTAGAACATGCATAAGGTCCCACCCCAATATATTATATTTTCACTTATCCTTGCAATCATGGTAGTGGGGCTTTACTTTTTTATCAGAGAGTGGTAGCTCAAATGGCTTAATAGAAATATCTCAATCTGGGAAATGCATTATGTTATCTAAATAACTCTCCTACTTATTTGGACAACTTACATACATATTATGGCTTAGTGGTATTCATTACAGTAGCGCGCACCTCATTTGTCTCCTTGGCACATTCACTTGGTCACTATTTCCTCACACGCCCTTGCGTGTTTCCCCTTCTTCCTTTCAAGTTTTCCTTTTCCTCTTTGTTCCACTCTTACCTTGATCACATCTTCTACTCATTCACCTTCCTCCTAATATAAATTTCATCCTACTCGCAAACCTTACACTTGCTTCAATTAGCTAAGTCCCTAGCCCTCTCGTGCGCCCCGCACATTACCTTGTAATATTTGTGCCTTGACCATACATTCTCCGCTCATCATTTTTCCCCATTTCCTTTGCCCACACTAAGATTGCATGCACCTTCCTTCTATCTTCATCCCATTACTCATTCTTCTGTGCACTGTATATCTTTGCACCCTCCTCTGCACCTTTCCATTCCACGTCATTCCCTGAAACACTTGAGTGTGCCACATGTAACCAATCCAAGAACACCAACATGGTGCCATATTCTTGCAACAAATCAATGAGTGGCACGTGGTAGAAATGACAAGAAAATTTGCACAGTTATTTGTCCTTTTGCCTAATCCACATGTGCCATGGGTCTTGCATGCGTAGACGACTCTGAAAAACTTCTAACATTTGTATCTTTTTTTGTAGAGCTCCGATTGGCACGTGCCTAGTCTCAATCAACAATTGATGACATAGGCTATAGTGTTAGATAATAAAATTCAAATTCTTGGTGGATCTGGTAGGTAAGAAATGGGAAGACATCTTTCTGGGCATTAATGAGCATATTGGATTGTTCCAATCACCCTATTTTATCTGATCTGCCCTCTTTCCTTATCCAACATGCCAAACAGACTTGGGGAAGTGCATTTGACATATTTTCAGGCATATTTCCAAGAATTGAATGCTTTTTGTTGGTGGTTGTATTTCAAATTTGGTTTTTCCCTCCTTCTTCTCTTCTTCTTCCATGAATTCATCTATAAATGTAAGAGCTGGGCTCATTGTTAATGTTGGACATTTTGGATCCTTACGCATTTTTCTAAGGACTTCATATTTTCTATATTCTAAGTTGCAGACCTCTAGATCTGGCTCGTGCAGGTGGATACCAAACTCTTTCACCATTATAACAGTTTTGTGCATTTCTGGAAGTAATGGAAGCATCATTTTGTGACTATTCTCTTTCCTAAGCATTTTTGTATTCTTTCTTCTTGCCTTTCTTTTACACTGAATGTTTCTTGTGTCATTCTACATACCTTGTAGTTCCCTTTCTAGTTGTATTCTATGAAACTAATCTAGAAAATATGTTTTAGTTGTGTTACACATTCCTAGCCTTCTTTCACGCATTTCCCTTCATTTTATCTCAGAACAGATAGTGTTCACCGCTCTTTTTTTGGTGCCATCACCTTTTAGTGTAGTTTCCTTTTATGTTATCCTTCTATTCCTGGTCCCTTGGCATATTTATTCTAGGATTTACTTTCAACATTATTAGTAATAGTGGCATTAGAAATAGATTGAGGAACCAACCTTCTTCGGAGATCTATCTCAAATGCGCAAGTTCCCATAACTTGGAGACAATTCCATTATTGTTTCAAACAACTCGATCCTTCCATATTTGAGACGTGGGTGTAAGTTTGATGACCAATAGTTTCTGGCATGCCCGGTGGGACAAGCAGTGAAAGCTTAAATTTCACATTGCTAAGTTCTGGTGTGTGAACTTAGTATTTCCATCCTTTGGAGGATTATTTCAACACATCTGGTGACTCCCACCATTTCAAGAGCTCATGTTTTCCAATCCTGAGCACCTTTTATGAGAAGAGTGTATACCAGATAGAGTGTTGCAGTTGAAGGATCCTTTTAATACCTCCAACTTTCACCAGGAAAAACACATAATAGATCTTCTTGCACATGCATCCCCATCTCCAACACATCACGCGCACTCTAATTCCCCCCAAGACAGACAATCATACTTTACAATGACACTTCAACCTCCTCATCCTCCAAAGAACTTCGCTAGCTTCACTAGTGGAAGCCCGCTCAATCTCAATGTTGAGCATGATATTCCAGCGGCTACACTCAAAAGTATTCCATACTTCATGAGAGAAAACAAAGTCACCCCTGTTGAACACATTCAAGATGTGGCCAATGTATGCTTTGTATATCTAATTACACATGATGTTGTTGTTTTTATCAGGTTTCTCGCGGCCTCTTTCAAGGGTAAAGCACTCCAATAGTACTATGGCCTAAGACATGCATCTATTGCTACCTAGGACGAGCTTGTAACAAATCTTTAAAATTACTTTGAAGATAAATCAGATCATTTATCACTGGTGGAACAGCTGACTACAACAAAGCACGCACCCAACTAGAAAATGACTAATTTAAACATCATATTCTAGAAGACATGGGACATAATTCCTTAAATGGTAAGGCCTATAGCCCAACATGTTATTTGTACTATCTAAGGACTTTGAATAGTGACATTATAGTCATGATTCAATCCATGGTAGGAAGAACCTTACCTGTTTCATACAACATTGCAATAAGGGTAGAAGACATTATCATTCAGGTTGGTAAGTTGGCACCTAGGCCTCCTACGCCCTTGTTCTCAGAGATGTCGCTAACACCCCAGCCTTTTATTGCCCCAATTCTAGTGTAGAGCACACAGCCAGTTGCATCTACATCCTACTCTCCTGCACAAAAAATAGAAGATGATGAATTGAAGGCCCTAATTAGAAACTTGTCCAACAAGGTTGTATCATTGGAGAAGCAACAAGCGTAAGCCTAAGGAGACAGTTCCAGGCCAGAGAAATCAACCTTGGTGGAATCATTATGGGAATCAAAGGTACAAAAAAAACCAGTAGAATGATATATGGCATGCTAATGCGCACTTACCCTTCTAATTTATTCCTCCTGCACAACCTCTTCCAATGCCCAAAACAAGTCAGGCACTTGTCCCAGTCTAGAACAACATGGTGTAGGATTCTGAATGGTGCTTTCCTTGCAATATGCCTCATAGCCAGTATCACTACACTAATGTTACGTGTGCGCAAGCCTACATGATTTAGAATGCTTCCAGCTATGAACCTTCAATGAGTGCAGCAAAGGCAGATAATCAAGAAAATCCATAATCCTCCCCAAAGGAAAATTTGATTTTATTTGGCTCTGAGGACTTTTGTGTAATCAACCAAGTTGTAAAGGATACAAGTAGACTGTGTGCCTGAGTTGTGGACAATACAAGATACATGAAGATAATGTTTGAGTCAGGCACACAAGTCACAATTCCAACAACACAAGAAGATCCTCAAAAGTAGAAGGAAGTAGCTAAGACATCTAGTAGTAAAAGCACTCAAGTTCCCACACCTGAGGCTCCACGTAAAGATCCTCTAGAAGTGGTGTGTGCCCCTCCTTTGGTAGGTTAGGCCTTTGCACCAACTGAGGTTCTTATCCCTGTACTCGAGCAACTAAGCAAGGATGTTGTTGTTCCTCAAATGCACAAGTCATTGTGTTTTCCATTTAGCATTATGTACCAGATGAAAAAGACAAACATAAATGTTACAATGTGGGATGCCCTAACTATTCCATCCCAACGTGACTTGTTGTATGAAGCTCTGGCACATCTCCCATGCGTTGATCCAAATATTCACAAGCCACACACTTCTATCAACACCTGCCAAGAAGAGGAGAAGCAAGTAAATAAAGTTGTTAAAACCCCACCCTTCTATATGTCTTTAATCATAGGAAAACATCTTGTCCATAATTATATGATTGCCTCAAATGCTAGTACTTCTGTCAAGCCTAAGAAGATTGCTTGATATCTTAGGTCTTAAGTATATCCCCCTGAAAAAAGGAGTCCTACAACTCGATGGTTCAACTGTCACTACCCTAGGAATCATCAAGGATCTTGAGCTAACCTTCCATGCATGTCCAAGTCTAACAATAACTCAAGATGTGTTAATCATTGATCTTCCTCCTCTATTTTCCTTATGTTTGTCAAGATATTTAACTGCTAAAGTAAGTAGCTACTTGTCTTCTGATTGGTCTCATATGTTACTCAAGACAAGGTATGGTACCCAGTTTATCATACAATATGAGCCAATATTTTCCTATCATGTTGATTCATATATCCCATCCCCTCTCCACGCCAACTACTTGATCCAAGAGGAACAGGCTTTAGTTTCTGAAGAGCAGCCTCTTCCACCTTCTATTCCTAATCTAGTACTTGCTAAGTGGGTAGAAAGGCACCATAAATTTGACCCATATGTTGAATAACTGGAAGCTTATCAAATTGGGCTTAGTACCTACTGCATTCTTTAAGAAGAAGTTATACTACTGTGCATGCTCAAGCAAAGGGAAGAGAGCCCTGGTCTATGGAAATTATAATTTGATGGATCCATAAGTAGAAATGACATAGGAGTAGGATTTGTTCTCATTTCTCCTAAGGATGATAAATTATTCTTCACTCATGGGTTGCATTTTACATGTTCTAACAACATGGCAGAATATGAGGCGTTGGTGCATGGTCTACTTATTGCTGAAAAGAAGAAGATTAAGGTGATATAAATCTTTGGAGATACTAAATTGGTTTTCCACCAGGTCACCAATAAGTGCCAAGCAAATAATAATATTCTCAAAGCTTATAAACATAGATTTTAGGACCTCCTCGAGAGCTTTGATTCTGTAAATATGTAGGTGGTGCCACACAAAATGAATAGGGAAGTTGATCAAATGGTCCCACTTGGTTCGCAGTTCTCTCATGTTGAGGACGTTTTCAAAGGAAAAAATCAGCCCATTAAGATGGTGATCAAACCATCCATTCCATACAACAACACCAACTAGCATGTGTTTGACAGTGACACACAGATCATCCAGTTCATCCAAAATGAAGCTGAGTTCTCATCAAGTATGCAAGCTGATTTGTATGATAGATATGGTGACCAAGTGTTTCAACTAAATTCAAAAACATTTCCTAAAGGGCTGGTCACCTTAGAGAAAACTTTTAGTGCTGATGATGAGTTCAAAGGTGAAGAAAAGTATATGCACGTTGTGCAAGAAGACTACTCCCCAATCACTATTGTGCATGGAAAATAATTGTTGCTCAGTAAAGCTTGCATGCATGATGAAAAATAGGCCTTCATCTCCCTCTGTCAAAAATACAGTGATATATTCTCATGGGAGTATGAAGATCTCAAAGGTTTCGATCCAAGTGTTTCTCAACACTGCATTAACCTTGATCTTGGTATCAAACCCATTAGACAAAAGTAGTGACCAGTCAATCCAAAGATATAGCCCCTCATGAGAAAGGAATTATCCAAACTCATTGAGGCGAAGATTATTTTTCCCATCAAGTACTCTACCTAGGTCATGAATCTAGTTCTGGTGTGTAAGAAGAATAGTGAAATCAGACTTTGTGTTGATTTCAGATATTTGAACAAGGCACCTCTAAAGGATCATTATCTATTTCCTTCAATGGATTAAATTTTGTAGACTATGGCCGGCATGCAAATATTCTCAATGTTAGATGGGTATTCAGGTTTCAATCAGATCCTGGTCAAGGAAGAGGATCAATTCAAAACAATGTTTGCAACCAAGTGGGGAATATATGTGTACCAGAATATGCCCTTTGATCTGTCAAACACAGGCATAATGTTTCAGCGCTCCATGGACATTTCCTTTAAAGGTTACATCAATGAGTTCATCATGGTCTACCTAGATGACATTATTGTCTTCTTAAAGAAAAGCACGGATCATATGGCGCACCTAGAAAAAGTCTTTGAGAGATGTAGAAAATTTGGGATATCCCTTAACCCCAAGAAGTGAAATTTTGTTGTGGCATAGGGTAAGCTTTTGGGCCATTTGGCTTCAAAGGATGGTATCCCAATTGATCCTAAGCATGTTTCAGCCATCCTAGATCTTTCCATGCCGTTGCACAAAAAGGCCTTGCAGTCCTTCCTGGGTAATATTAATTTTGTTAGATATTTTATCCCTAACTTTATAGGAATGGCAAGACCAATCACCCTGATACTCAAGAAGGACATAGCTTTCAAAAGGACAATAGAAGGAAAGGAAATCTTCAACAAAATCAAGCACGAGATTGCTTGTGTACCATCACTCATCAATCCGACTTACTCAAAGGATTTTTTCCTTTATGCTTATGGTGTTCATGCGAGTGTTGTTGTTTTCCTAACACAAGAAAATGAACAATGGTTGGAACAACCAATGGATTTCTTTAGCTAGACGTTGAAGGATTATGAATTAAAATACAAGTCACATGGAGAAGCAGGTCTTTTCCATCATGCGCGCACTCAAGAAATTCAAGATTATGCTCACCACAAATCATATTAAGGTGATAGTCTCCCACTCTTTTGTCAGATACTTCATCATGGGAGAAGAAATAAGTGAAAAGAGAGCATGATGGGTGACCAAAATCATGGAATATGATGTGAATATCAAATCCACAAAGTTGATAAGACATAGTGCACTCTGCAAGCAGCTTGCTAAGGACATACACAATGAATCTGAGACTTCATTATTTCTTGATGAAGCTCTCCCGCATGAAGAACTTGAGCAGAATACATACCTTGGTGTGCATGACTGGATGAAGGACATGATCACATTCCTTTCCGAGGGTGCATACCCTTCTGGCTTAAACAAGGAAAAGATAAGACATTTGAGGTTACAATCTATCCCTTATGTTTTGATTAATGGACTTCTCTTCAAGAATAATCTTTATGGCATGCTATTAAGGTGTATCAACGGCGCATAGACTGAAAAAGTGTTAGCCAAATTTCAAGATGGATTCTCTGAGGGGCACTTCTCTTCCAAGACTACAACAATGAAGATCATAATAGAAGGTATATTTTTGCCTACTCTGTTTGCAGATACACACAATTGGGTCACAAAATGTAAGGAATGCACCTTCTTTGTAGGAAAGAAGTGATTGACAGTGCTTCCCCTCCGAACAATCCAATCAGATCAGCCTTTAGCGCAATGGGGTCTCAACTTCATAGGTATGATCAATCCACCTTCGAGCGCTAGACATAAATGGGTACTGACAGCTACGGACTACTTTACCAGATGGACAGAAGTTGTCACACTCAAGGAATCAACTGAGTTAGTCATCCTTGATTTCTTGAAGGTATAGTCATAAGGTTTGGAATTCCTCAAACCATTATCTTTGATAATGTAAAATCCTTCCTTGGCACTAAAATCAATGATTGGGCTCTAAATCTGGGCATCTATCTGAAGAATTCTTCCAACTATTACCTGCAAGGAAATGGTCTGGCAGAGTCAACAAACAAAAACCTAATTAGGATCATGAAGCGTACAATGAACATTAGCCAAAACCAGTGGCATACAAATATTTCACACACACTCTAGGAAGATAGAATCACAATTAAAAGGGAAATAAGAACTTTTCCTTACAACCTTGTCTATGGAAAAGATGCTAACCTTCCTTTGATGCTAGAGTTCAACTCATTGGCGCTTGCCCAACAACTGGAGTTTGAAGGCACAGACCAAAGAGTAATTAGAATGAAAAAGTTGGTTAATTTTGAAGAATCAAAAAAATCTACCATGATCAAGCTATAACAACATCAGAAAGCAACAAATAAATGGTTTGACAGAAAGGCCAGGCCTCAAAATTTCAAAGTTAGGGACATAGTTTTGAAATGGGGTGCTGACAGAGCTAAACCAAGGCGTCATTCAAAGTTTGATGCACTTTGGAGTGGCCCATACATCATCATTTTGTGCAAGGAGGCTAACTCTTTCGAGTTAACTCATCTTGATGGAGGCACGCCACAAATCTTCATACATAGGATCTATCTCAAACCCTTTCATTAAGTTTACTACATCATTTTGTATATATTATAGTAGTTTCAATTCCTCCAAGTGCGTTGCGCACAGTTATTTTTTTGTACATAGTTATTTCTTCTTGTGTACTTCCTGTACGCATTCTTATTTTGCTTCCACTGTGTCGGTCTATTTTCAACAATTTGCGAGATTCATAATAGAGTCAAGAAATGATCCTTCAGTGACTTAAGGGGCAGTTTCTTCAAGCAACTGCCAGAATTCTATTGATTTTATTGGAATTATTCTTTCCATGTCACCATGCTCAACTATTCATAGGCATGACCACTCTAAAATAAAGAAAATAACTCTACAATTAAAGGATATGTTAGGATTCAGTATTACTCTAAATTTGAGGGGACAACATTTATATGAGTTAAGAAAATAACTTGAAGACGTTCTTTATATTCCACATCTTTTAGTCCTTTCCTTAAAAGCTTCCCATGTCTCTAGTTTCAATGGGACCTCATTTGACACTATTTCAAGTACCAAATGTTACTTCAACCCTCAAATTTTAGAAATTACTACACTTTATGGTTGGGTTGCTTTTTTTTACTACTCCCATCCAACACCCTATATCACAAGCAAATTTTTGGGACCTCTAAAACAATTGACCTCTGTAACAACAATTTCACATGTTATACAAATGGGGAACACTAAGAATAATGATTGGGCCATGGTTACAACTGAAATCACAAATATCAACATGGAGAACTTTTTTGCATGGCATATCCTCTTCTCAAAGGTGAAAAAAAATGCAGGATAAAATTTCGAGAGCATGCCAATGGTTCATGGTTCTGTTTGAGTTGCAACATAGAAGTTGAAAACTATGATTATAGATATGCACTCATGCTCAATCTTGTTAGCATTAGTTTAAATTAATACATTGTTGTTATGGTGGACAGTTGGATAGTTATAACTGTCTCCTCCTCCCACAGCCTTTATATGGCTATGTTATTTTGTTTGCAACACACATTGGAATACATTGAATATTATTTTGTCTTATTCTGTCTTCTGCTATCATTGGTATCAGAGCAGGCATCTTGGTACTAGAGGGAAGGTTGTTTCAACACCGTGTGGAGCCATATTGTCTTCTCTTTCACGTGTAGAGATTCCTTTGCTTTCTGTAACCCCTCACTGTCTGCTATTTCTCAATTTATTTTCTCCTTGGCTTTATTTTGTTCCTTGCGTTTTCACAATTTGTAAAAAATTCCAAAGAGGGAGAGGTCGATCTCAAGTTGAGCATAAGATCCGTGTGTTATCATGTACATCTAGCTGTGAAAAATATTTCTCAGCCCTTTTGATCCATTCAAGGAAACAGAATCTAAAGATTCCAGTGGGGAGGAGTATGTTTATGTCCACGTCCAGCAGCGCAATGACATGAAGTGTCTAACCACCGTGCAGGAACTCGACACCAACTACAATTATAACATGATCCTAAAGGACTTTAGGAAATATTTATGTTGTAATGGTACGGTCGTTCAGGACAAAGAATTGGGGGAAGATCATTCAAATTCAAGGAGATCAGAGGAAGAAGGTTTCCAATTTCTTGATAGCTGCTGGTTTGAGGAAGACCATGGATTTCTTTGCTTATTGTTGTCCTACTGGTAGAGAGAGAAACCTTGTTATAGCACTTACTAATTTTGTCTTAGCATTTTGATTTACAATCATATTTATTGTCCCTCCATTAAAAGATTGTTTATCTTGATTCTCTCTTTATCTATTGGCACCATAATCCACTCAATGCTTTTGTTGCGAGTGTAATGCCTTAGATCAAGATCATTTTCATTCTTGAAATTTGAAGGTTATCTATAACCGTTTGAATAGTTACTTGCAAAGATATACAGATATGCCTACATATTTTGTGAGATGACTTGCTTTGTGTTGGCTTTGCCATCATTTATATTAAGAAAAGCCATGACAACAATGCGTAGTCAAAGGAGAATGCATGACCAAAGAGGTATAACAGAGCATGTGGCAGTGACCACCGACCAATATAAAAGCACTATGTGGAGAAAGACCATGTGTACGTTGGTAATTCTCCTACAGGAGGACGGAGGACAATGGAGGCTAGAGGAAATCCAGTGACCTCTTGCAAGCCGCATGCAACGAGGCCGCCGATTGATATTGTGGCAAATAAGGGTATTGAGGACCTATTCCTCATATTTTTGGTTTGTGTGTGTTTATTTCAGTTTTGTGTCAGTTGTTCTGTTGTTTTCAATAAAGTACAGATGATACGGAATTTCCTATGTGGGACCTCCTAACTGAAGAGCATCATGGGGAATAGAAAAGCACTGAAAGTAGCACATGGTACTCACCTTGGGTTCATGGTAATCCTATAAAACCACTGAGGTATCATCCTCTTGGGTTCGTGGTACGCTTGTAAAAACCACCGAGGGTAAAATCCTCTTGGTTCATGGTAATCCTATAAAATGACTGAGGTGAATAGTTGGAAAGTGTTCCTGTCCCTCTAGTTTCTGGTCAACCTTAGGAAAACCATGTGAGACCATGTAGACATGCTCGTGTGAAGACCCTCTTTGCATTGTTTTCATTAAGGGGGGGGACCTATCATCAGGAAATGTATCTTTGTACGAACAATGTAATAAGGGGGGGAATGTTAGCATTAGTTTAAATTAATACATTGTTGTTATGGTGGATAGTTGGAAAGTTATAATTGTCTCCTCCTCCCGTAACCTTTATATGGCTATGTTATTTTGTTTGCAACACACATTGGAATACATTGAATATTATTTTGTCTTGTTTTGTCTTCTATTATCAAATCTAAAGGACCCAATAGGGGAAATTCAATTAGTTACCACATTTGATGAGACAATTGAGTCAATCATGGGTGTTGCAACTAGTGACCTCCATCTATTATCTATAGATGGAGATGCAATTATTGAAATTACAAATAATGTCATCGGCAACTAATATTGTTTCATACTTTCCCTAAAAAAGAGACATACTATGGAAATAAAAAATTGAAATGTTTCATCCTGAATTCAAAGAAAGCTGATAGCAGTGCATCTCCTCCATAACCTTTTTTACACATAAATTTTTTTAATGCATACATCCCTTCAAACTTTACACCCTCCCCCATCCCTTTCCATACTCTCTACTATCACATGTGTGACATTCACTTGAAAGTACATAACCTTTTCTATGATGTCCACCCTTCATTTTGGTATGTGTAAAATCATTCAACCAAATGCAAGAATCCCTCATTTCATGTTTGACTACGTTAAAATTTTACATTTTCCACCATATATTTGCAAAACTCCCACTTTCTCGAGCATATTCTACTTGTCATGGAAATAAATTTGAAACACAAAGGAATTTATAGATTAATTTAGGGTTGTTCAAATGTTGAACCTGCATTTTAGTTACTGCATTTATCCTGCCTACATTTTTTTTCTCATCATGGGCACCCAACATCATGTTGACCTTTCAAATGGGTTACATTTTTAGACAGCATGTCTACCCTCCAAATTTACAATTCGTGTAATGGAAAAATCAATACAAGAAGAATCCATTGTGTGCTTACTCAAATCTCTCATTAGAATGATCAAACATGAACTGTAAGTTTTAACCCTTTCTCAGTTACAAATGTATATAATTCCCCTATAGTAATTTTAATTTATTTCCATTTTTTTTCTATTGCAGGATTGTTCTTATCATTGAAATGGATATTGTTGTCGAAACACATATGATAATCGGTGCTCTAATGTGACTACCAACCCATGTTACACGTCACAAGAAAAAAGTCCTACTACTAACAAATGTTCTCCAAATAAGTCAGTTTTTGTAAACAAATCCAAGTGGAAACTAGCTTCATAGATATTTTTTGAGTACACCAAATCAAATAAGTGGATTGAATAAATTTATGTGCATGTGGTTTGTAGAGGTTCGTGCCCTAGCAAAAATAACCCTTCGTGAATATCACAATGTGAAGGGAGATGTTTCCATATTTGGGTTTTATTTCATGGATTGGGAAGGAGGGAAAATTCACATCACTTGTTTTAATGAGTTTGTCGAAACATTCTATGCTCAGATTGAAAATGGGAAGCTATATACAATTTCTAATGGGAGGATTTGTGATGCAAAAGTATGTTACAACCACTTCAACAATGCTTTGGATATTTTCTAGTAACTATCCTCAACCATAACTCCTCTCATAGAAAATGAGGATACAATACCTTCACATCACTTTCACTTCACCAAAATAAGGGACATACCTAGAAGCACTACCAGATCTTCTATTGATTTTATTGGAATTATTCTTTCCATGTCACCATGCTCAACTATTCATAGGCATGACCACTCTAAATTAAAGAAAATAACTCTACAATTAAAGGACATGTTAGGATTTAGTATTACTGTGACTTTGAGGGGACAACATTTATATGAGTTAAGAAAATAACTTGAAGATGTTCTTTATATTCCACATGTTTCAGTCCTTTCCTTGAAAGCTTCTTGTGTCTCCAGTTTCAATGGGACCTCATTTGACACTATTTCAAGTACCAAATGTTACTTCAACCCTCGAATTTTAGAAATTACTACACTTTATGATTGGGTTGCTTTTGTTGACTACTCCCATCCAACATCCTATATCACAAGCAAATTTCTGGGACCTCTAAAAAAATTGACCTCTGTAACAACAATTTCACATGTTATACAAATGGGGAACACTAAGAATAATGATTTGGCCATGGTTACAATTGAAATCACAAATATCAACATGGAGAACTTTTTTGCATGGCATATCCTCTTCTAAAAGGTGAAAAAAAATGCAGGATAAAATTTCGAGAGCATGCCAATGGTTCATGGTTCTGTTTGAGTTGCAACATAGAAGTTAAAAACAATGATTATAGATATGCACTCATGCTCAATCTTGTTAGCTTTAGTTTAAATTAATACATTGTTGTTATGTTGGGTAGTTGGATAGTTATAAATGTCTCCTCCTCCCGCAGCCTTTATATGGCTATGTTATTTTGTTTGCAACACACATTGGAATACATTGAATATTATTTTGTCTTGTTCTGTCTTCTGCTATCATTGGTATCAGAGCAGGCATCTTGGCACTAGATGGAAGGTTGTTTCAACACCGTGTGGAGCCATACTATCTTCTCTTTCACGTGTAGAGGTTCCTTTGCTTTCTGTAACCCCTCATTGTCTACTATTTCTTGATTTATTTTCTCCATGGCTTTATTTTGTTCTTCACGTTTTCACAATTTGTAAAAAAATCCAAAGAGAGCGAGGTCGATCTCAGGTTGAGCATAAGATTCGTGTGTTATCATGTACATCCAGTTGTGACAAATATTTCTCATCCCTTTTGATCCGTTCAAGGAGACAAAATCTGAAGATTCCAGTGGGGAGGAGTATGTTCATGTCTGCGTCCAGCAGCGCAATGATAGGAAGTGTCTGACCATCGTGCAGGGCCTCGGCACTGACTACAATTATAACACGATCCTGAAGGACTTTAAGAAAGATTTCTGTTGTAATGGTACAGTCATTCAAGACAAAGAATTGGGGAAGGTCATTCAACTTCAAGGAGATCAGAGGAAGAAGGTTTCCAATTTCTTGATTACTGCTAGTTTGAGGAAAACTGTGGATTTCTTTGCTTATTGTTGTCCTACTGGTAGAGAGAGAAACCCTGTTATAGCATTTACTAATTTTGTCTTAGCATTTTGATTTACAATCATATTTATTATCCCTCCATTAAAAGATTGTTTATCTTGATTCTCTCTTTATCTATTGACACCATAATCCACTCAATGCTTTTGTTACGAGTGTAATGCCTTAGATCAGGATCATTTTCATTCTTGAAATTTGAAGGTTATCTATAACCGTTTGAATAGTTACTTGCAAAGATATACAGATCTGCCTACATATTTTGTGAGATGACTTGCTTTGTGTTGGCTTTTCCATCATTTATATTAATAAAAGCCATGACAGCAATGAGTAGTCAAACTAGAATGCATGACCAAAGAGGTATAAGAGAGCGTGTGGAAGCGACCACCGAGCAATATAAAAGCACTATGTGGAGAAATCCCATGCGTAAGTTGGTAATTCTCCTACAGGAGGACGGAGGACAATGGAGGCTGGAGGAAATCTAGCGACCTCTTGCAAGCTGCAAGCGATGAGGCTGTCGATTGATATTGTGGAAAATAAGGTATTAAGGACCTATTCCTTAATTTTTGGTTTGTGTGTGTTTATTTCAGTTTTGTGTCGGTTGTTCTGTTGTTTTTAATAAAGTACAGAAGATACGAAATTTCCTATGTTGACCTCCTAACTGAAGAGCATCGTGGGGAATAGAAAAGCACTGAAAACAACGCATGGTACTTGCCTTAGGTTCGTGGTAATCCTGTAAAACCACCGAGGTATCATCCTCTTGGGTTCGTGGTACGCTTGTAAAACCACCGAGGTAAAATCCTCTTGGTTTGTGGTAATCCCGTAAAACCATCGAGGTGAACAGTCAGAAAGTGTTCCTATCCCTCTAGGTTTCTGGTCAACCTTAAAATAACCATGTGAGATCATCTAGGCATTCTCGTGTGAAGACCCTCTTTGCGGTGTTCTCATTAAGGAGGGGACCTATCATCAGGAAATGTATCTTTGTATGAACAATGTAATAAGGGGGGGAATGTTAGCATTATTTTAAATTAATACATTGTTGTTATGGTGGACATTTGGACAGTTATAATTGTCTCCTCCTCCCGCAGCCTTTATATGGCTATGTTATTTTGTTTGCAACACACATTGGAATACATTGAATATTATTCTGTCTTGTTCTGTCTTCTACTATCAAATCTAAAGGACCCAACAGAGGAAATTCAATTAGTTACCACTTTTGATGAGACAATTGAGTCAATCATGGGTGTTGCAACTAGTGACCTCCACCTATTATCTATAGATGGAGATGTAATTATTGAAATTACAAATAATGTCATCGGCAACTAATATTGTTTCATACTTTCCCTAAAAAAGAGACATACTGCGGAAACAAAAAATTGGAATGTGTCATCCTGAGTTCAAAGAAAGTGGATAGCAGTGCATCTCCTCCGTAACCTTTTTTACACATAAATTTTTTTAACGCATACATCCCTTCAAACTTTACACCCTCCCCCATCCCTTTCCATACTCTCTACTATCTACGCTATGTTAGTTATATCATATCTTTCTTTCCTTTATCTTATTTCCTCCTACTACTATGTGGATTGAAAGTATTATTAAGAATATAAATGAATATTACTTTCTCTTTTGTTATGTATGTATTTGCATCCTTGTAGACTATGTGTATGTACTATATTTTTCCATATAACTAATATTTTTTCCTTCTGCAACATATGCAATTTTTTTTATCACAAGTTTAGTTGTTACACATAATTTCCATTAAAAATCCACATGAAGTTCAATTACATATAAATATTTCCCCTTATGAAAACAAGATTACAGAGTTTTTTTAAACATTAATGTTATAAAATGTGTATAGTTTATTAATATTTTTGCATTTGTATGTCTTCAAACAATGCATCGTTCCTTGCTCACTTGCATGGATTTTTTTAACATGTGGTACTCCATAATTCTATGACTTCTCAATCATGTCAACTCCTGCAAAACGAACCCGATGGAGAGAGAACTACATAAAAAATAAAGTTCACATAATTGCTGAGCAACATCATTGTCACCTAGAGTGTAAAACAAAGAGACAATCTCTAATATCTGTAAACTTACATCAACCAACAACCTACCATTTCTTGACTTTCCATTCTTTCCATAGAATTCAAGTAGTGAAGGATTTCCAACCAGCATTCTGTAAGTAAATTTCATGGAAACTATTTTGCATGACCATACCCATTCCTTCCGTACAAACTCATCTTTGCTTTCTACTGCCATCTCTTCTCATTTATTTGGGTTGCCACATGAAACAGTCTCGCGTACCAACCTTGCTTTGGTTCCTCATAAATTTACAACCAGTTCCTCCTCTCTTTATATTGACCATCCACTCAAAAATAACACCCCACCCCTTCCCATAAACTAAGATTTCCCATATTACTGCCCTTGTACAAACTATTGAATCCCAATAAAAATTTCGCAAAAGAATATATTTTTTGGAGAATGTCTAAACTTGCTTAATATATTTGGAAAATTAACCTAGAATTAAAAAAAGTTTGTTTGAAGGCTTGCCTTCTTGTAACAGATGTAGATCTGAAAAACATGGCCATCGCTTCTCTTCATGGAACAACATGAACCTTGAAAAGCAACCTATTGTTCTTGTGTCTTTAACCCAAATCAAGAATATGCTTATCGTATAAGCTAATCCATTCTTGCAAGCCACCAATTACGTGGTGGAAAATACAAATACTCAGAACACACCATAAGTTTCCAGCAAAACATTTCTTCAATACCAAAATACCTACCATACTACCTTGGAGATTTAGAGATAGTACTCATACAAAGGGAAGGAACTAATTTAACAAAGTATGATTTCTATGTCAGTAGATCTCGTGTTTGGGCAACCTTGTAATATAAAATCTCCCACGATCCATATTACAAAGATGTCTTAATCAATAATTATACCCTTTCCTCTCTACCATCTGATTCATCAAATGTTTCCTCCTCTCTTAACACAGCCACACTTGAACTGCCCCAAATGCAAACTAATTTTACAACTCAAGGTATTGATGTTTCTATTGAATCAAAATAAACGTATGCACACTCATCATATTTTGTGCCAACACCTCAAGATATAGGAACTGAAGAAGAGTAAATTGAATAGTTCTTGCTTACCCATGGTGGTAACACTTCATTTACCATGTCATGGCTAGAGCTTGGTCTTTCGCTAATAAATGAATACAATATAGAGGGCCTTTTCTCAATGTCTTTCCCAACTTTGTTTCTAGTAATAAAAGCATAACCTCGCTTTAAAAAAGTTCCAATACATGAATACACCCTACATTTGATGTGCTACCATGATGGTAATTTTAGTTCCCACCCATGATTTCACTACTTCCTTATAAACCTCATAACACGGCATAGAATTCAGTCTACAACAACAAATTTTTATGAAACAGGACATTGAATCTGGAATCCCTCCAACAATTAGAGATTTTCGAAAACAACTACTGGAATTCCCCAAATACAACCTCCCAAACAATTTAATTTGGTTTGGTTAAAGCCTTCAAGGGACACGATCATTTTGGGATAAAATCAGAATTGATGCTTTAGATATGGTAGAACAATTGGGGACACCAACTTTATTCTTCACTCTAAGTGTTACAGACACCAAATGGCCAGATCTCCACAATATTATGTCTAGTGCATGCCCTAATGATCCTCAATCCACACAATGTTGGAGAACCCTTAACATTATCTCTAACCCTGATCGAGTATCAACATACCTACATCATAGATTCACAATATTTTGTGAATAAATACTACAAAAGGAACTTGGATCAGTATACTTTTGGTATAGGTAATACAATCTACTTATATTTAAGTTTGATCTAAACTAAATAAATTGTATTTATGTTCCCTCATCTCTCAGGTATGAATGGTAACATAGAGGCTCCAAACATGTCCACTATTTATTGTGGCTTGAAAATGCTCCTAAAGTTGATGTTATAGACTAGGAGGATGCATCAACTATTGAGGGAAAGAAACAATACTCTGATAAGTTCGTGTCTACCTAGAACCCCTTCCCAGATTGTAACTGGTTGGATTTTGTGCGTAGGTCACTAATAGATGACCCTTGTTTACTACGAATAAACAAAAAATTAACTTCCTCCCCACTTGTAGACCTTGAAGAACTAATTAATCATGTTCAGTGCCACACTAAATGTTCAAATAAAACATGTTTTCATAGAAAGCAATCGTGACTACAGTGTAGGTACAACGCCCTCTAGGCCACGTAGCATACTTCATCTTTGATCATTGAAAGTGATGGTAAAATTAAGTACCTCCCTTCTATAAATGATGATATATTGAATGTCCACAACCAAACTATGATATCCATATGGAGATAAAATGTCAATTTCTAACTAGTGCTTTCCTACCATGCATTTCTTAAGTATATTGCAAAATATGCTTCAAAATCATATCAACGTTTAGAAATCTATCACCAAATGCTATCTATAATTTCAAGAGATGCTAACACTGCTTCTCCAACACATATTAAAATCTGTAAAATTCTTATAGAGAGAATTTTTGAACATGACATAAGCGCATAACAAACATACCACATGCTCCAAAAATTGTCACTTGTTATGTGAAGTCATTCATTTGTTTCATTATATGTTGGAAAAAAATTGAGACATGTCTTTGAAAATGAAACCCATGTGCAAGAACAACCATTTTGTTAGATACGTATAGATTTCAACCTACAAGCATGGAATACCTACCTCTTATTTAGGTTGCTCAAGATTAGAGCTATAACAATAACTATAAAGGTGATAAATGGAAACTGTGATTAATCTAATCAATTGTTTGGGTCCACCCAATATTTTTAGATGTTCCAAATCAGGAATAAACATCCTATGACATTTTCTATTGGTTAGAACTCCTTTTATACAATCCTTTTAGAAATATTGTCTATGAATTTGGGTCAACCCTGGATGACATCAATCTCACTTAGGACTTGTTCAAGCACAACTACAAAGAATGGCATGTTTTACAAACTCCCACAGACACATGATATGTTATAGATGTTAGTTCATACTCTAAAGTCAAATGCAGTATTAAATAGGAAACATTGCATGAATGGAAAGTTTCGACACAACTTTTTCCAGGAAACAACACAGGTTTTAATAGTCTTGAAATGTTGGGAAAATGAGAATTTGACATACATAATAATTGGAACATTTATGATGTTCCACCTCATTTACAATTAATTGGTCCATCATACATTGAGAAAAAATGTAGACACAATTAACACCAACATGGAGGCCATACCACCAATTTCCACATTTCTTTTGTCTTCAGAACAAAAACTAGGTCTTGATACCATAATACACCATTCGGAAAACAAATCCCATCTACCTGCACTAAAACTAATAATTCAAGGAACAACTAGAAAAATAAAATCATATTTGATAAATAAAATCATGAATTCATCCACAACAGCATCAACCACATCTCCCTCACCTCTCCTTCTACTTGCCCCTACTAGTGTTTCAGCATTCAACATCTCCACATCCATAATCCATGTAGGCCTCTGGGTTCCAATAAAAGAAATAAAATACCTTGAAGGCCATGCATCATCATATTTTAAAGAGTCACTAAAACATATAGAATATATTCTTATTAATGAAATGAGTTTCATTGGCCCAAAGTTGCTAGGAAAAATTGACTACATGTTTCACAAGGCTTTCCCATATTATAAAATAGCTAAATTTGGGAACAAATATGTTATCCTCCTCAGCAACCTGTTGTCACTCAAAATTTCCCGCTCTGATAAGAGTAAAATTTTCAAAATTTTGAGTTGAAGAGTTCTTCTCTGAAGTGCCTAAGTCGTGAAGTTGAAAAAATTTGTGTTTTGGGTCTTTTTGTGTGATTTTCGGGCCTGTCGGAACTTTTTGTCCCATCTATCCCAAGTACGAAAGTGCATTCTGTTCCCCGATCGGCCGAAGTCCCCGAAGCTGTCTCATTTTCGGGCCCGTCGGAAGGTTTTGTCCCAAGTGTCCCTAAACGTTTTGTGCGAACTGTTCCAATTTCGGCCGAATCATCCTTCCCGCGTACTTCACACTTTCCTGTCCTAAATGACCCAAAGTTAAAAAGTGCGAGCTTTCCCATTTTCGGCTGAAACTCCCGAGTCGCGTACTTCAGAGCTCTTTGTCCCAAATCGAAAAATGCCCCAATTTCGGCCGATTTGCCCGAACCGCGTCCTTCGCGCGTTTTCGCCCCAAATGTCCCATTCTCAAAAATGCGCCCTGTTTCATTTTCGGCCGAGCCGGTCAAGTCGCGTACTTCGGAACTTTTTGTCCCGAATGTCCCAAGTCCAAACGGGCCCTTTGTTCCAATTTCGGCCGAAACACCCGAATCGCGTACTTCGCACATTTTCGTCCCATTTGTCCCAAATGCATTTGTGCGTCCTCTCCCTGTTTCGCCCGAACCGGCCGAGCCGCGTGTTTCGCGCATTCGCGTCTCACATGTCCCAAGCGTACCTAGTGTCATTCACACTTAGTTTTTCCCGCTCACTCCGAATATGATGCTTTTTCAAATTAGTGGTTGTGTATTCAATGCGCATTAAATTCATTCCGCTCCTCAAACGGCTATATAACGAGCATTCCCCTTTGCATTTTTCGCATTGCTTCCATGCTATCTTTTGCTCGAACCCTTGCAATTTGAAAACCTGCGCAATATCCCTTCCCTTTGCAAATTCCTTCCAGAGTCTGGGTCGCAGCTCCGAATCTATCAATATGAAGATCAAGTTTCAGGGACAGGAGCAAATTTCTCCACTTGAGTCTGCCGTTAGCAATATCGGAGACAGTGAAGCTCGTCATCTCGACTTCGGCGATTTTTGGTCAAGAATGACAGATGCAAACCCTACGCCAATGGCACAGATGATTAATGATAGCGGTTTAGCTTTCGCCGGAGGATTCCCTATCTCAGTGCAGTGTGCTGATACTGTACTTTCATGCGGAGCTCACTTCGACCCCGCTACGAGCGAATTGACAAATGTACATGGGGAGCTCATTGCCAAGCTGGACGCTGCCGCCATTGGAGCTGCTCTGAGGATTCCGGAGATGGACAATGCTATAGTCGTCTCTCGGGATCAAGCACAGGCCATGTTCGACCAAGACAGTGATAAATATAAAGCTCGAGTGGCGAAGTCTTGGTTGAAGAACCCTAAGAAAGGTCCTTCTCGTCTGACCAAAACCCTCTTCCGGGCAGATTTCAATGAAGAACTGTCAGACTTCATAATACTGCTGGCTCGGGTTATGGGTTTGCCCTCCACCAATGAATTTCATTTCTGGATGTGCCCGCTCATCAGCATGGTGTGCGAGGGAACACAAAATATCAACTGGGCAGAGATCATCAGTATGAATTTGGCCGAGCAGCTATCTAACGTTCAGCAGTCAAAGAAGTTCTTCATGACTTCGTATCTGATGTATACCCTAGCGGCATCGAGGCAGTGGTTTGGCTTCTCCTACATAGATACACACAAAGATGATCCAGTGTATGCCTACTGCCCGCAGTTCACCCTAGAGACCAGCAATCGGAATTTCAGAAGGGTCAATGATGCTTTCACCATGTACGTGGTCAGATTGCTCGAAGGTGACACTGCTAGAAGGTTTTCAGACGAAGCCATGAACCTGATATCACAATATGGAGCCTATTTCATTCAGTTCAGGAAATTTTCTTATATCAGGCTCGCTGGTTATGAGAGCACTCCTCTGCGGCTTCCCATGTTCTGTAATGACAAAATGGCCTTGATTGAAATATGCAGGCAGCTAGACAAGTTGCACAGAACTTGCAGAGACAAGAAGATTTCTGGCTTGCACTTTCCCATCTCTCTGGGAAACTACACATGCAAAACAGCTCTGGATGCTCAGAACATAGAAAGAGCCCTGGTCCCTATCACTGTTCATTTCTTCAAGCCTAGAACCTGCTTTGACTTGAAGAAGTTCATTGAACAGAACCTCAAGATAGTCTATCATCATAGGGCAGATACAGAAGACTACTGGGCTGACTGTGCAGATGATTTTGAAGCCAGAAGAAGGCATTGTGGCAGGTTCTCCCTGCAATTGATCCAAGAACTCAGTCTGTACCAAGTTCCTGAAGGTCTCCAGGATGACAATTCTGAACTATACTCGTATGAGTATGAAAATGTGATTAAGCACACTCCTCTGGAGGACCTGGATTGGAACAGGAAAGAGAGAGATGATCTGGCTGAGATTCTTGCTCCAGTCTTGATCAGAACTAGGGTCTGGTTCAGTAAGAAGATCCGAGAATTCAAGAGGCACTCAGGAGAATCCAGCTCCAAAGATGATTCGACACCCATAAGAGAGGCATCAGTTCCAGAGTCTGGAACACCAGTGAAAACCCCTCCTGCCTCAACAGCTCGGGGACCTATAGAATCTACTCCTTCTCCATCTACCCAGGTATACAAGAAGAAACTCAAAGAGGTAAAGAAGGAGCCCGCAGAGAATGACCCTCTAAGAAAATAGGCAGAGTTGCCTATAGGGCCAGAGAACATCATTGTTCTCAGTGAAAGTGAAGAAAGTGAGATGCCAACTCCTGCAAGTGTTCCTGAAAATCCAGCAGATAAGGAGGTCCAGAGCACTGAACTTCCAGGTACTACTGATTCTTCTACCGCCATTACCTCCAGTGTTCTACCCACATCTCAGCTTGAGTCAACAGCTGCACAGACCTTGAGTGTCATGAGCTCCCTGTCTCTTGGTCCCCTTGCTTCTCCTGCAGATTCTTCTTCCTCTTTTGCTTGGGTGCAACCTCTGGTTGACAAAAGGAAGAGGAAATCCTCCTCTCAAAGCTTGGGACCAAATTTTGATGCTGTAGCAGCCTTGTTGGGCACCACTCCTTCTCGTGCCAAGAAAGCCAGAACTACTTCCAGGATTGTGTCAGATGCTCAAGGTCAGCAATTCCTGGAGATTGCTAAGCCCACAGTAGACAAATCAGAATCAGACTTGCTGACATCTGACTTGGAGCTTTCAAGGATCCCTATGGGAGAGTCTACTCCTGAAGGTGAGATTCATAACCTCCAGGAAACAGTCACAAGGGTCATTGGAAGGGTAGAGAAAGGGCAGCAGACTATTGAGCAGCTAGAAGAACAAGCCCAAGTTCTCACGAGTTTTATCAAGTCACTTTTGTCTAAGGACAAAGTTTTGGACCCTACCCCCTTGACTGCTCTACCGCCTCCTGTAATTCTAAGCCAAGATGAAGTGCAAAGTATTAAAGATATGCACAAGTATTCTGTCTATGGCAGAGCTATCGAAGCCATGGTAGATGACATGCTTGTTGCCGGACTAAACTTCATCGATGAAGCTTTTAAGCTACATGGAAAGGTAGATAATTTGCAACAGAAGCTGTCCTCTACTATTGGGGTAATGGATAAAGAGCTTAAGCTCTGGAGTAGTTGCATTGTAGACCTTCGCCTCATGGGCCAGACAGATGAGAACATCTTACTGGCGAACAAGATTTTCGATGATGCTAAGGACAATCTGTCAAAATCTTGGGTCTACAGCGTGGAGTGGAAAATCAAAGTCCTGGAGGAAGCTGTAGGAGAAATGAAGAATAGCTGGCAGAAGGGAGAAGCTTTCAAGACACTGGCAGCTGCTGCGTTCAAAGATATGCATTGTCATCTTCAGGATGAAAACTCTGGCGTTCCCTTGTCCTTGCAAGAAATCAAAGCTCAGTTCAGAGCTTTTGTCAAAGATAATCTTTTCAAGGAAGACTCCATCTCTAAGGACAAGATAAAGGAAATTTGTTCTCTTCAGTCTGCCATTGAAGAAGCAAACAAAGACTATCATACTCACGTCGAGTTTGATAAAGAGATGGAGAAATGTCTGGGATTTTGGACTCAGTCTGCAACCAACACGTCAGTCCCTCGTGGCAGAGATATAGCTGAGTCATTGAAGAAGTTCAGGCAGCGGATTCTGAAGACAGTGGGTCCCTCCCAGTAGCCGGCCACCTGTCTCCTTCTCCTTCCTTTCCTCTTCTTTCCTTTCTTTTCGTATTCTTTGTAATTAGTTAAGGTATTGCAATTGGCGGTACTTAACTATTCTTTAGTTAAAAGAAACGGTTACGAAGAGTAACTGACTTGTAATCTATATAATGGCCTTTCCACGCCATTTTACGGAGGAGGAAGAACTTGGAATATTTGCTGAAAGTGTAAATAGCTCTTAAAGAAATCAATACAAAAGGGCTTTTCATTCTTTTTCTATCTAATTCTTGTTATCTCTGTGTTTTACTTTAATATTGTGAAGATCATTTTGTTCCTAACTCGTTTAGTCTCTTTGATTACATACTATTCAGTTTTGCAAATACAGTGATCTTGTACAACCAAGAAGGAACTTTGTGTCCTTGATTAATAAATCTGAAGAAGGTTATTTATGGAACTTTGTGTCTTTAAATTTAATCTCATTCAGCCAACGCAAATGATCTTGTCTTAAATTCTTTGAAGCTTCGCATACAGGAGGAATTATTCTGCTATCTATAATTCTGAATGTTGCTATTCTGCTCAACTCCTTTTTTCCCTTCCTCAGTCCTGGCGTAACTGATGATCCTTGTGGAAAACACTTTCGTAATATCCAAGTTTGACCATAAAATAATGTTCTGTGTATTTGTAAATAAGTTCGTTTCAGCATAAGGGAACCTCTCCCATTAAAGAGGAGGGACTTTTTGTCCCCTGACTGTTGCTCTTCTAAAAAGTCCTATTTGACGACCAACACAACCTAATTTATGGGTTGACGTAGGCCTTGTAAATGGTGCTACAAGATAAACCTTTCAATGTAATGTTTCATCTATATTCCTACTCTAACACTATTAATCACACTTGTTATCAAGAGTACCATTTAATCACCGACATTATTTACAACACGTCAATGCCACCACCAATGAATACCTTTATTTTACAACACGTCAATGCCACCACCAACAATGGCCCATGTTGGGATCCCTCCAACCTGTTACATATTCTAATACCCCCTATTTGAAGAGGGAATCGAAGAAAATTTCAAATTAAAATGGCTTGAGGACTAACCATCCACAAGTCGTAAGGACTTACTTTTCATAAATCAACTATCAACATTAGAAACACTGAAAGACAAGGTCTGACATTCACAATGTTCTCTAGAGTTCCCTCTAACACTTGATAATATGCACATTTCCCCTCCTTTTTCATTTCAAAGGTACTCAAAAATGGCGCACGCATCTACACTTGAAGCAAGAAGAAAGGAGGAGTCAAGAATAATTTCACTTAACCAAAACAACCCATCATAAATACTAGACTTTACTTTGATAGCACTGCCACTGCTACTTTACTCAACACTACTTGTATCCAAAGTGGAAGTCTTCATGTATTCATGTTTAGTGCAAATAAAATTGTCCACAAAAGACAACCACTCATGATATTATATTTGCAAATGTATATGTATGAATTTGTAACAAATTTGAAATGTACAAATAAACCTTTCAATGTAATGTTTCATCTATATTCCTACTCTAACACTATTAATCACACTTGTTATCAAGAGTACATTTAAAGATTTTTCAACAAAAAACCAATGAAACCACCATCTCAAACACGTTGCAACACTAAAATGAAAATTTCACCCCAAATAATTACAAACCATATCAACTATGAAAGTAATTAATGTATCCCTCTAAATATAATAGCTTATACCGTTCAGTGTTCACATAGCATAGTACACATGCGATTGCTACTTATAAACATATGTAATTATTTTATAATAAAAATAATAATGCCATTCATATACATCATGTAGAACCTTTATTCTCAGACCCATCAACATAAAAAAAAATTTTACTTAAGCTCAATAAACCTTAAAAAAAGACACTATAGCGAAGTTCATAATATACAAATGTGTATCCAAAAAAAAAAGTGAAGCTCGTAATGTATGCACGGACTGAGCTTATTCAATTAGACATTTTCTGTAGTTGTTGGGTACTGGGTACTTGTTATGTGATTCAGTTGGTTAGAGTAGGAGCATAGTACATTTGTTTATTACAAAACAAATGTTTGTGCACACTTTTCTTGTTTCCATTTAAGACATGAATGATTTTCATTTTTTTACATATTTTTTGTGGGATTTTATTTTTGTTTCACAATCCATTTCAATCAGGTTTCATGGTCGATACAAGTTTCTTTGGGGTAGCCTCAAGGTTTATTCATTCAACCCCAAAGATCATATGTAGATCAGAGTTCTCCATACTCCTTCCTTGGCAAGAAATTAATGTTTTTGGGACAATTTCCAAGTCCTATTCATAACTCCCAACAAATCAACTTCCAAGAGAGATTCAAATTGTTCTAGGTCATTTCTAAGTCCATGCAGATCTAAGGGTATGAATTTCATGTTTTTAGATCATCCTTTCATGTTTTTCAAGCTTGACTCCAAGCCCAATGGTTTCTCAAAAGGTAACCGATCTTCTATATAACAAGAAGATATCCCCAATGAGTCACCAATTTTTTGTCCAAAATATTCCCCAGGCTATTTTGACAACTTACAAATTCAATATTTGGATTTAGGTGTTTTATGTTTTGGAAATTTGTGCAACATTTTATGTTATTATTCCATGGAATCCGAGAAGTTAGTATTCTGTGGGTTCTCCTCATGGTTTTATTATTAAAATTCCCTTTGAAATAAGTGATAAATTTACTATTAACAACCTAATAAATCATATGGAATCTTAGTCTAAAAATTATGATCCCATAGATAAAATCTATGTATCTCCCATATGGTCGACCATTGGAGGGGATCAATTATGGATGATTGTTTGCGCACTACCTGTTTTCTTGCAATTACTCAAGCTTAAAATTAAAATGGGAGGTACAAATTTCTATAGCAAAAAATCATTGCAGTTGGGTATCAAAATTTGAATCTATTAGATTTTCCATATTTTTTATTTTAGCTTTGTTAAGTATAAATTGCACTAGCGTGAAAAATACAAGTGATATTGAGACGATAAAGTGGTGCATGGACAGTAGACATTATATGGGTAGGATCAATTTTAACCATCTAGTAGGTGTAGGATGTGAAGGTATTTAATTCTCATGTTTTTGTTTCCAACACTTCACTCATGTCTTTGTATTATCTAGCAACCGTCCAATCAAAAATCTTAACACCAAAAAAAAATACAATAAAAATATATAGACCTTTTTTACACTTTTTTTTCTTTTAATTATATAAAGGGCTATGGTCAGTTGTCACTTCCCTAGAGCTGACAGACATGTTAACAATGTTAACTAAGTGGCCCCTTTATATGGTCAAAAAAGATATTATTTTTTATTACTTGGAGTCATGACACTCAATACTTATTTCATTATATCATATCTCAATACTTATTTCATTATATCATATCCACTCCTGAAATATTCTCCCCTTGTTATATCCCTTATATGGAAAATATTTTAATTGGACCTTTTAGATATATGTCGAAATATCTTCCGAAATTTATCACTTCAAAAAAAAAAAAAAATAATACAACTAAACCAATCCATAAAAGTTAGAATATTAAAAAAAATTATGGTTCTATCAATGTTGCAGATAACTAACTCTTTTTAAACCATGAAGAGGTCCTCGCATCCATCCACATATAAATTTTCTTCTTTTGGATTTGTAGTACGATTAACTTTGGTTATCATGGAAAGGTAATACCCTTTATTATTACATTTTCCACATTTAGTTTTTTTTAACCTTTTTCATCTCAATCATATTTCTAATGTGTTGAAATTTTTTCTTATTAAATACTATAAGGATATGTCAAGAAACACTTCATTTTTAACTTTTGAAAATAATGTCAATACCATGTTGTACAAGTTCAAACATCATCTCTTGTCCTAAAAATATTGCAATGTTTGGGCCTAATATAGCATATTAGTGTTGATGTTGACCCACATATCCAAAATCCTTTGAAGAAAATTTAAAATATTTTTTCTTGCTTTGCGTATTCCTTTTTAATTAAGACAATAGCGATTTACAATTTCCTAATCTTACTCAGCAAAATAGTTCATGTCTATAAAACATGTTCAACTCCAATTTTGAAACAAAAGGGTGACAGAAATGAAAAAATGTGGTATATTACGAATAAATTTTAACATGTTTTCTAAGGGTTGTAATTAAACCATATCTATTTTTTGTATTTTGAGAACAAATTGTAACCATAAAGAAAATTGTGTTCAGTATCTTGCTTCTTGAAAAAGATTTTCAAAAACAATGTTTGATATGAAAATCCTTATTCACCCAGCTTGAACATAAGAGTTGTTGACTCATATCGAAGTACCCTTTTCATACTTTCATTTCAAGAATCCTAGGTGGTAAGTGGTGTAATGGGAAAAAGGTAGAGATATTTGTTTTCTTTAACACGTGAAACTTGAAATTAAGAACAATTTCATAATGTGATTAGTTGAGTATCTTACTTCTCAATAGTTGGATTCTTGATTATTTTTTTCCAGTGTGAATGATGGGAAAGTGATGTCCTAAGCTCTCCTTTGTATAATAGCACCCAAACTAAGGGCCTAGACATCCATAACTCAAACAACACTAATTGCATTTGTTGACGCCCTATTTTCTTTTAATAAAGAGGATAAGATGAATGATGAAGATTTTTTTTGGAGAGCATGGAAAGTAACAATAAAAGTTTGATGGAATCAAACATATGAAATTTTTGTATTTATAGGTTATGGAAAAGAAGACTCTTTGAACCCTCTAAGAGTGGGGATAATGTGGACATCAAGGTCAATGACTGAATCTCTCCCCCCTAAGCATGGGTCATCGCAGTCCATTGATGCATATGAAGAGCTTAGATTTTGAAATAGGTAAGTCATTAACTATGTTGCATCCCCTTATATGCTCCTACATTATGTGAATGGTTATGCTTTCTGGTGGGAATGTTAGCAATTTCATTCATAACATCCCATGGATTTGGTTTAGGTTTTCTAGTTTTATTTTAAGATAGTACTTCAGTGTTTTTTGTATCAATGTTGGAGAAGAGAATTTCTCTCAATATCCATATGCTAACTATGTCAGCCAATAGATATCTTCCAAGTGGTCTAGTTCCTTCACTGCAACCACACCTCACAACAATGCATAATTTACCCTTCCCACTTGAACAAGACTGCATCAACATAGGAGTTTTCTCTGAGAGATATAATAACATGTGTCTTCTCAATTCAAATTCATGAAGTAAGTTAATTGTTTATCTATTTTAATAGCAAGCCATGATGAAATTTTATGAATTCCTATCGTGAACCAACCTCTCCACCCAGAACACTGACATGGTTGATGGAATGATGTCGACCTCTCCACCCTTCACCTTTGGTTGTTGCTTCATTGTATGCGTGTTTTTTCCTTCTCAATCTTTCACCAATGTTAAAGATTCATTTTTTAAAATTATTGCTATATGATTTTGGCTTCTACAATAGCTAGAGCTATTTTTTGATTGATTATGTGTCAAAATTTAATTTTCACTATGTTCCCATTTATACAGTGTATATTTTCTTCAAATATTTGAAGTTATCAAATTTTTGTTTCTATATGATGATTAATTACATTCCATGTTGACATATAAATTATCAAATGGTTAAATATAGAAAATATGTATATAGTTTTAGAATTTATAACATTTAATGATTCAATAGATATGTCTCTTTATTCTCAGTAGTTGGGTTCTTGATTATGATTTCCA
Organism: Taxus chinensis; assembly: GCA_019776745.2. Lineage (NCBI taxonomy): Eukaryota > Viridiplantae > Streptophyta > Pinopsida > Cupressales > Taxaceae > Taxus > Taxus chinensis. Next base: position 800,642,240 of record CM034149.1, on the reverse strand, counting down.
TTGGGAATTATGGTTAGTGATATGAGGCAATATATCTTCCTAAATCTCTCGTTTAAGAAAGAGCACCAACTCAAGGGCTTGCACATCAAAAACTCCAACAAAATTGATTGATTTTTTTGACGCTATGTTGTCTCTTAAAAAAGAGGATAAGATGGACAATGAAGATGAGCTAGAGGACATGGAAGGAAACAAAAAAAATGTGATATAGTCATGTACATATGCAAGCTTCTTATCTAGAGGTGATGGTGAAGCAAAATCTGTGAATCCTTTAAGGGCAGGGAGAATGTGGACATGAAGGTGAAAAAATTGAATCTCACCCCTTAGGAATGGTAAATGAAGTGCATTGATGCCTACATAAAGATTGGATTTGGAATTGGGTAATGCATTTCAACAGTGTTTCCTTCTCTACTATGCATGTGCATTGTGTTAATGGTTATGCTTTCCTTTTGGAATTCTTGCAATCTGGTTCATAGCATCCCATTGATTTGGTTGAGGTTCTCCAATCATCTTTTGAGATAGCATTTTAGTGCATTACATATTTGGTGTCCCCAAATATTTCACTTAGAAATCTTGGGATACCCCTTTTAAATTTTTATAGATTTGCTGAGGATTTCTTCATGTGGTTACAAGAAGTTACTTGGAAGTAGTTGGAGAAATACCCATTTACTTAAAATGCCTAAAAGTCCCTAAATAGCTAAGTACTTGCTCTCTTAGTTTATCTGGTTTCTCAAAGTGTTTTACTTCCATATTACAGTTTCCCACCTCTCAAAACATGATTCACATTATTCTCCTTCTTTTCATTGAATAGAAATGTTTTTACTTGATTAAAATCGTCAAGTAAAGTAATCATTAAACCCCGCAAAGCTAGTGCTTCTACTTCTTAGTTCTATGCTAAATTGAATGACTTCTACTCCCTAGTTCTACGCTAAACCGGAGTGCTTCTGCTTGTATGTTATGTGTGAAATCAAAATGCTTCTACTTCTTAGTTTTGCACTAAACCAGTAAACTTCTACTTCTTGCTATTAAGCAAGTAAAGTAGTTCCTAAACACCGCAAAGCTAAGTTATTCATTGCACTGAATTAACACGTGACTACTTGCCCTCTTTGTGCTAAAACCAAACTACTTTACTTCTCAAAAATTAAATCATGTAAATCAGTTCCTGAAAGCCGCATTACTAATCACTTAAGTTATCGGTCTTTAGAAGGTGTTTTACTTCTTTTAAAAATAACGAAGTAAAGCTATCTCAAAAAGCCACAAAGAAGACAAAAAAAATAATGTAGAAAAATGAAGCTTTTCTTCATAAAGTAATTAAATAAAGCAGTTGCAAAAATCCACAAAGAAGAAAAAAGAAGAGAGTAATGAGGAAAAATAGAGTTACCTTACTTCATAAAGTAACTAAGTAAAGCAGTTGTAAAAAACCACAAAGAAGAAAAAATAAGAGAGTAATGCGGAAAAATGGAGATACTTTACTTTATAGAGTAACTAAGTAAAGCAGTTGTAGAATCCCACAATAAAAAGAGAAATTGTTTTACTTTTACAAGTAATAAGTAATGGGGGGTCGCATTCATGAAAGAAGGGAGTTTTGACAAATTATTTTGGCCATAACTTTTTCTTCAGTGCTTCATTTTTTGAGATCCTCTACACAATGGGATCACAAAAATAAGTTTTTGGTGGGAATATGTGAGAGAAAATCGGCAAAAACATATCCATCATGTTAATGGGAAAGTAATGGGAGGTTAAAAATCTGATTGGTCATAACTTTTTCTCTAGTGTTCCATTTTTCTAGATATTGGAATTTTCAGAAAGCTCTCGACCTTCTCTACACATTGGAATCAGGAAAATAAGTTTTTGGTGGGAGTATATGAGAGATAAAAAAGAAAAAAAGAACACTTTCGACATGAATTTAATAGTTTCAGGTAGCATTGCTACCGCAATGTGGGCAGATTTCTTCTTCGAAAAAAGGGAGAAAAGCATGAATGAACTTCTTCAGCTGGAATTTCTTCTTCTTCTTCTTCTTCTTCTTCTTCTTATTCTTTCCTGATGATGTAATAAATTAATTGAGATTAATTGTAAAACTTAAGTAATCTAGTTAAAATTTATTACTTCAAGTTGTTTGAAAATTTCAATTACTGATAAACATTTGGCAAATCGGAACATTCCAATTTCATGTGTGTCATGCAATGAGGATTTCAAAGAGGAAAATGCTCAACTCCTGGTAGTTTAGAAACTAGGCACTTATGGAAATATAACAGATATTTTCTATCTTATAACTGCCTTATGGAGGCTATAAATACAAAGAGAGACCTACGGGCCAAGGGATGGAACTTTTTTGGAAACCAGTTATTGTAATTTTATGCAAGAATTTAAAGATATCAGACTTTTTGTTGAGACTCTAGAATGTTCTTTGTATAACTTTGTTGGAATTGAATAAGAAGAAGATGAATTTCTGGAAAACTTTGTGTCCAAGAAGTCTCATTGTGGATTCTGTGAAGATTTTATGGTAAACTTGTGTTACTTAAAAATGTAAATCTGAATCAATTTCTTTTTCATCTGCTAAAACTATGACATTTTTTAAGTATTTATTTATTCTGTATGACTGAAATAAGCTTTGCGATCTACTTATTGTGAAGTGCATCCTTTCTTTTTCTCACCATTGCTATACATCCTCTTCCTTTTTGCACAACTTTCCCAAACACAGATGCTTACTTGTTGCAAAATTTTCAAGTTACGGTTCATGAGCTTCACAATTAGAGTAATACCCCTGGAAAATAATTAGAATAAATAAATACATCACACGGGAGCTCCAATGTTAAATGAAGGGGATTTATCCCATGACTACCTAGGTTTGTGTATCTAACCGTGCATAAAATCTAGCCATCAATATTGTTGTTAGAGAAGAGCATTGTTGTCGATATCCTTATACTGCTCATGTCTTCCAATGGATATCTTCCAAGTGGGATAGAGTTTGCACTACAATTACACCTCACATTGTGCCACCATTGATGTTAAAATTACATACTTTTCCCCTCCCACTTGAACAAGAATATATCAACATGGGATTTTCTACCAAGAGCTCTTATAGAAACACGTATTCTAAGTTCAAATCTATAAAGAAATTTAATTAATTCCTCTATTTTAATAACAAGACATAAAAGAAAATTATTTATTATTATCACAAGTCTTCCTCTCAACCCAAGACACCGGTGTGGCTAATAGAATGTTCTCGGCCTCTCCACCATTCACCTTTGAGTCTTGCATTATTGTGTGCATGTTTTTTTCTTCTAAATCTTTAACCAATGTTGAAGATTTGATTTTGTAATGATTGCTATATGATTTTGAATTCTACAGTGATAAGATTTTTTTATTGATTGTGTGCCAAAAGATAATTTTCCCTTCATTCTATCATATGGGGTATATATTTTATTTTTTAATATTTTATGATATTAATTTTTTAAAAATTTGATGATTAATGACAGTACATGTGGATGTATACAATATATTAAATTCTTGATCATAGAAAAAATATATAGAATTTAATAAATTAATAGTTAATGAATCAAATCAAGGGCCTAGGCATCCATACCTCCAACAATAATAGTGATTGATTTTGTTGACGATTTTTTGTCTCTTAATATAGAGGATAAGTTGGATGAAGAAGATGAGATGGAGGGAATGGAGGGAAAGACAGAAAGTATGATTGAATCATACATATATACAAGCTTCCTATCTATAGGTGATGGTGAAGTAGACTCTTGGAATCATGTAATTCTAATGAGAATGTTGATGTCAAGGTCAATGAATTGAATTTTTCCCCCTTATGCAAAATTCATTACTATCTGTCGATGCTTATGAAGAGCTTGGATTTGGAATCATGTAAGACATTTCAACTTTGTTGCCTCATCTATTATGCATGTACATTATTTTAATGGTTATTCTTTCCCAAGGGAATGTTTGGAAGCCTATTCACAATGTCTTGTGGATTTGGTTGAGGTCCTCCAGTTGTCTTGTGAGATAGCACTTCACTATTTTGCATATCATTATTGGCAAAGAGCATTTTCTTAAATATCCCTATGCTCCCTATATTAGCCAATGGATATCTTCAATGTAGGCTAGAGCCCATATTGTAATTATGCCTTGTATTGTACTATCGCTGATGTTAAGAGTGCATACATTCCCCCTCCCACTTCAACAACATTGCATCAAAATGGGATTTTCTAACATCAGATCTTATAAAAACATGTGTGTCTTCTCAATTTAATTCCATGAAAAAATTTCTTCTTTCTTCTATTATAATATAAACCCATAGAAGAACTTTTTGAATTCCTATCATCAGTCTACCTCTCCAACCAAGACATAGACATGGTTGATGGAATGGTATCGTCCTCTCCACCATTCACCTTTAGGTGTTGCATCATTGTAAGTATGTTTTTCCTTCTAAATCTTTCACTTTGAAGACTAAATTTTGTAATTATTGATTTATGATTTTGTCTTTTGTAATAGCAAAAACTATTTTCTATTGATTGTGTGTCAAGAGTTAATGTCCCCTATGTTCCAACATATGGGGTGCATATTTTATCTTTAATATTTTAAGTTATCTAACTTTCATTAAAATCCAATGATTAATGTCGGTCCACATCGACATATAGAATATATCAAAATATTGAGTATGACAAATATTTATATAATACTAGAAAATAGATTTTAATGAATCATAAGCGATTGTATTTTCTTTTGGTAAATTCCTCATGATATTTATGAGAATACCCATGCAATTTGTCATCTCTCATGTTTTTTTACCACTCCATCATACTTCAAAGCTCCATAACATGAAAATTTATAAGTAATAGGTGTAAGATTATACACATGACAATGCTTCAAAATTAATATTTTTAAAATCCTCGAATGTTGAAAAGCCAAGGTCAAATAAAAATACATAAGGGAAGCTCTTGTGGCTAATATTTTTTGTTTTCTAGGAAAGCATAGAGAATGGCCAAAGATAATGATCTATAAATAGAGAACAAAATCACCCAACCCACCGTTTTCAAATTCAACTATACATCAAATTAAGTTTTCTTACACATATGTGTCTTCTTAGACGAACGAAGAGTTTCACATTCCTTCCCCAAAAATTTTTCCCACCCTTGGACTTCTCCTCCCTCAATCCCCTTCTTCCTCCTGTAATGTTTTGATTATTCAAGTTTAAGTTCTTCAACACATTCTTTCGGCATCTCTATTGCACCACATGCACGTGATTGCTAGTTTTATGGCCATTATATCATAGCACATAATCGATGAGTTTTATTTGTGACATGAAAAATATATTAGTAATCCTATAAACTTTATTTTGATTCCATTGACAAAAATTGATTCTCATATAATTTGCATTTACTAGGTTTAACATATTGATTTACAATTACAAATTTATAAAGTGGGAAACCATATTTGTTTCGATAAATTTTAGCCATGAATATTATGATCAATGTGACTCTCTTTCCACTATATAATAAAACTTTATATTTAAAAAACTATTCAATATAATTCTCATTTTGATAATAAATTATAAAATGTGATCCAAAATGACAATTTTAAAGTCACAAAATTAAATTTAAAAACTCTACAAAATGTAGAAATTTCATCTCTTATTAAAAACAGTCGTATTTTACAAAAAAAATCACATTCCCTCCAATCTACCATATATTAAGGAAAACCATATTTAATTTCAACTGCAATATCTTGAACACGAATAAACCGCTCCATGGCATTTTTTGAAAATAAGAAATTGCAGCAAAGTGCAACACGTTGAAGTAAGTTGCACATACTCTTGCCATGAGGGCCTTTTTCACCACTTATTATTCATATTACCAAATTTCAATACTAAGATTTTTTGTAACATAGCAATACATAAAAATTTCTTTACATTAAAATACATAAATTACAATAATATACAATGAATCACAACCTCGTCGTTTCGTCGTCTTACTTACATCCTGCAAAACCATGTGAGCGTGAAATTAGCAATAAATCCCTGACATGGCATCCACCTAAATCTAGCATAATTAATGTTTGTAGTTTTCCATTTACATAATAATAACATTTTACACTTGAAAAGAGAGGGTTAGAGACATATATGTTCATTTCACTTCATTTCTTAACTAAGGAGAGAGGAGAGAGAAAGAGATAGGGAAGATAGAGAAGAGAGAGGAACACTGTTTTGCCAAAAGTCAAATTTCACACAACAAGCCATAAGATAGAGTTTAAAATAGTTATTCACAAGTATTAATAAGTTTATATGATGGCTTGCTAACTTGACTAGGGTCCTACAACTTTCTTTTACAATTTTCTGCTAGTTGCAAAAATGCCCAATTTTCACTCAGAGGCCAAGAAAGTGCATTCAAAAACTATCTTTCGATAAGAAAATTCATGATGGGAAAATTCCTACATGTCCACCTATATACCAAAAATCCATAAGGACTGACAGAGTCCAGAACTATCGAATGGTGTACAATTGTCGAATGGTTTTCCAAAGCCACCGGTCGTTATCGGCCAAGTTTGACCTAGTCGAATAGTGACTGGAGGCCTACGAAACCCCTTTTCCAAACTGACTAGGAATGTTCTTTTCCCAAAAAAAGCTTCCATTCAATTTTCTAGTAAAAATACTATGGTTTTGTAAAGGCGGACAAGAATTTCGTCGAACTAGGAACAAATGGTGACACGAAATGAAAACCAACTTTTCAGTTTTAGCAACTTCCTAAGAGTGCAAAATGGGTAACAAGGCTTCTGGACAGGCAGCAAAAAGGGCACCAATGATCAATTGGGCATGATCTAAGGTCTGATGTGACTCCCCATATAACAAGGAACACATACAATGCTTAACATTCCTTTTATAGGTTTCAGAAGATTGTATTATGGGTATCCAAAGATTGCGATTAACTAGTTTTTTTACAAGGGAACGGTTGATATCTTTGCAAGGGGCTCAAACTCAACTTTTCAATAAAAAGTGTGTTTTAGTAATTTATATCCAATTTTTCCCCTTGGGAAAATTTTGATCAAACACGACCTTCCACCCCAGAGAAATGAAGAGGTCGGTTCAGTCATGTGAGCCCACATTTCAAATCTAACAATCAGGTTACATGTAGGCTCGGCTATGGAAATGGAAGATGGGAAAATGAATGGACAATGGAAATGTTGAAGAAGATCAAAGCTCAAGTGAAAAAATGGAGAAAGGCTTGAAGTTATCGAACTTAACATTTTCGAGGATCTTGAGAAATGGATGGTTGAAAAAATAGAAAAAGCTAACTCGGTAAGTCAAAATTGAGCCCAGAGCGAGTCGACTCAAAGCAAAGAAATAGAGCCACGGAAGGTGCCATGTGTCATCTCAACACACTTTCAAAAGGTGTAACAAAAGTAGAAGCCTCCACGTGTCTCTTTGACACAACTTCAATGGTAAAACCCAAAGGCCGATCCCTAATCGAGCGTAGGCTCTCCACATGGCTAGAGCCTGAGAAAGTTACACCGACCGTTGAAAATTCTAAGCATGGGAAGAGCCAGTGGAAGCCTCCATGTGTCTCTTTGGCACAAATTAAATGGTAAAACCCAAAGGCCGGTCCCCAATCGAGCGCAAGATCTCCATGTGGCCGAAGCCCGAGAAAGTTGCACCGGCCGTTGAAAATTCTAAGCATGGGACGAGCCAGTGGAAGCCTCCACATGTCTCTTTGGTGCAATTTCAATGGTAAAACCCAAAGGCTGGTACCTAATTGCACGTAATCTCTCCACGTGGCCAAAGCCTGAGAAAGGTGCACCGGCTGTTGAAAATTCTAAGCATGGGAAGAACCAGCTGAAGCCTCCACGTGTCTCTTTGGTGCAACTTCAATGGTAAAACCCAAAGGTTGGTCCCCAATCGAGCGTAGGCTCTCCACATGGCTAGAGCATAAGAAAGTTTCACCGACCGTTGAAAATTCTAAGCATGGGAAGAGCCAACAGAAGCCTCCACGTGCCTCATTGGTGCAACTTCAATGGTAAAACCCAAAGGCTAGTCCCCAATTGAGCGTAGGCCCTCTACGTGTCTAGGGTCCAACAATGTTGCTCCTAAATAGAAGGGACTTAGCCAAAACACAAAGAAAGAAGAGCAATTCCACGGACGATGCCAAGTTTCCAACCATCACAACTTCAAGAGTGAAAGGAGGGGGTAGAGTCTTGGAAGCCCGCAGGGTTTCCACGTGGAGCTAACTACAAAGGTCCCACCCGAAAATGGGTTTTGACATTATATATAGTGGGGCCCTTTACTCATCCAAAGGAATGAATCAGCATGTTCACGAACGGTGCCAAGTGTCAAAACGTCGCATTCCCAGGACCCTAAAAGGTAGCAAAAATCTTAAGAATGCACAGGGCTTCCACGTTGATCTTGCACAAATAGACTCCAAACCTAAAGTAGTTTGGAAAAGATTGGTGAAAGGTCAATTTAATGAAAAATTAATCATGAATCCCACCAAGAATTTTAAATTCTTATATCTTTTAAAATATTGTCAAAGCCCACGTGGAACGCCTGACCCTGACCTTCAGATGATCATAACTTTCGACTGGAAGCTCGGATTTGAGCAAGAGAGGAATTTTTGGAAATATCTCGATGTCTTCTACTCAACTATGGCTGGATATCTTTAAATTAGTGGGACTAGGTTCTTAAAAATGAAAAAATATAGTCTGTCATTCTTAAGGGTGTCAGGCTTCTTACCTACCACCATAATGAAGTATGGGCTTCCTTTCTTGCCCAACAAGGAACAACACATGGAGGCATGGATTTTTGTAGTGGAACCCATCATTGTTGTAGGTGAATTCATTGCTCTTTTGTGGTGGTTGAATAAGAATTCAGATTTCTTCTATCTCCGTCTCTAATTCTTCCTATATATTGTAAAGAGGGGAAATTTTCAAAAGGGGGACAATTTTGCTTTGCACCCTCCCTTCTTCCCTTGTTTGCAAGTGAATTTGTGGAGTTGCAAACCTCCCCTTTAAGTTGTAATGCAATTCTCTTTGCTATTGTAATTCACTGTATCAATTTTTGGAGCAATAAGATAAGTCTGTGGATGATTTCAACCCTCTCTTGTGTTCATTGCATCCTCTTGATCTCTCATTACATTTTTTGGTTAATTGTGCATGGTCATTGTATTGCATTTCTATGGTTAGTGTTTAATGTCAAAGCAGATTGTTCAACATTCCTTTGGTGCATCACTTCTACTACTTAGGTTTATTTTCTTGTATCCTCTTAACCTTGTCTCCTTGGAAAATTAGACTATATTTTAGAGTAGATCCTCTAGTGCAATATGAACGTGTACACCTGAACAGAGGAATAGGAACCACTCTCAATTCACAAAGTACCACACTTTGAGAGATGCTCTATGTTATGCAATCACACTGAGAGTCTTAACCCATCGAGTTGTAGACATTCAGGGGTGTTTTGATTAAGCATCAATAGTAATCTAGTTTGGTTATGAATTTTTCTAGATCATCTCAAAATGAGGATTTAAGTCCATGGTTGACTACCAAGGGTTATTTAGATTATGTAGGTTACAATATGATGTGTTATTATTTTGCAAACAAATTTGTTTTAAACAATCAAATGTATAATAATCCAAGGGTTTAGAATTTTATTTCGTTACAAATGAAAAAACTGAAGCACAAGAATTATGAAAGATAAAGAGAGAAGACCATGCCTATGAATTGAACTGGTGAGGCAGAAATCGGGAAGTTTGAATTTACACCCATCCATTACACTTGCTCGAAGCGATCTAAGGTATATTCAAAGCTCCAACCTAGGTTTTCCTTGCGACTAATGTAGTCCATGAGGCACATCTCTTAAAGGCATTCAAATGAATGGTTCACTTTCTTTTAAATTTTCATTATCAATCATTTGAAGCATACGCAATTCCAAATCCACATCTGAGAGAGATATGCTCTTCAAGTAATTTGTTATTGGTGCAAGAATGTAGAAGTTGCATAAAAGTTGAATATCCCTCCCCACCATATTTATTTCCTGATTGAGCAACCCTTTTGTTATTAACTATCTCATTTTTATCATCACAGTCATTAATGGAGCTAGGGAAAAATATCCTTTCTCCTGAGAGTGTAGGCAATGACTGCAAATAAAAAAGGAGCTTTCTTTGGCTTCATAGGTGGCTCAATAGGCTTTTTTTTCATCTTTATGATGTCTAAATTAGCAATACTTTACCACTAAGTCTTGGCAACATCACAAAAGTCACAAGTCTAGGTGTAAATTGAGTTGAACACAAATCTTCCCTCAAGTTGTTAGAAATATCAGGTTTTTTGGTAGGTAGATCTACAACAAGTGTATTGTTCTCTTCAGTATCTTCATTTTCTCTTCTAGATGAGACAGTTGGCATAGAAACCTTCGCAACTTGCTCCCCACTAATAAAAGATTCAATGTATTTTGCTCCTGAGTACATCATTCGATTTTCCCAGAGGTAGATGGCATTTCTTTCAACATGATTAGTTTAAACAAACAACTCACATACTATGTCCAAAGTTGTAGAATTTGACTTTGAACCTGCCAACTATGGCATCCACACGCAGCTCTTAAGATCCCTTTAATAGTGGCTAGGAGGATGCATCCAAAGTATTTCCAACAATTTCATTTCGTGCATATCTTGCAGTTAAAGTTGTCCACAAAACCACTTTTTTTATAAGGCATTCTTTTAAACAGTTCATGTGCCTATATATGCTTCCACATTTTGCATACACATCTACCAGAGCAATTACAACTAAGACATCTGACAAAATTCCTCTATCTTTTATGCTTTTACAGACGTCCATACCCTATTCCAGAGCTCGTGTTTTGGCATAGGCTAGGAGTGTGTAGGAAAATGCAAACTAGTCAGGTTGGATACCTATTTATTGCATAGGTGAAATAGTGGGACTGTCCTATGAGGAAGCCCATGTCTTCCATACACTATAGCATCCTTCCCTAGCTACAACTATCCAAAGACTGCTAAATTTGCAACTTGAATTTGGGTTTCGACGTGGGTAAAGTCTCTAGATTCAAATAAATTATAATTATTATTATGAAATGGGAAAAGATAGGTCTGAGAGGCCATTATGCTACCCATGTGCCTTCACATGGGGGTCACCTACTCCATTCACTACCAAAAACATGTATCCCACTAACTCTGTCTTTTTCTAATTAGCACCTGCCTCCCATCAATTCCCTACCAACTCCACCCACTTCCTCCACGCCAAACATTAATTACATTTATTTATTTACTTAATTATTTTTTTGTTAGTTTGTTAGGCACTACATGGTTGATGGAATGTTCTCGTCCTCTCCATCGTTCAACTTTAGGTTTTGCATCATTGTAAGCATGTTTTTTCCTTCTAAATCTTTCACTTTGAAGATTAAATTTTGTAATTATTGATTCATGATTTTGTCTTCTGTAATAGCAAATACTATTTTTTATTGATTGTGTGTCAGGAGTTAATGTCCTCTATGTTCCAACGTATGGGGTGTATATTTTATCTACAATATTTTAAGTTATCTAACTTTCATTAAAATACAACAATTAATGTCGGTCCACATGGACATATAGAAATATATCGAAATATTGAGTATAACAAATATGTATATAATATTAGAAAAATAGATTTTAATGAATCATAAGTTATTGTAGTTTCTTTTGGTAAATTCCTCATGATATTTATGAGAATACACATGCAATTGGTCTCATGTTTTTTCGCCATTCCATCATACTGCAAAGCTCCATAACACGAAAATTTATAAGTAATAGGTGTAAGATTATACACATGACAATGCTTCAAAATTAATATTTTTTTAAGAACGTGGAATGTTGAAAAGGCAAGGTCAAATAAAAACACATAAGGGAAACTCTTGTGGGTAATGTTTGTTGTTTTCTGAGAAAACATAGAGAATGACCAAAGATAATGGTCTATAAATAGGGTGCAAAATCACCCGACCCTGCCATGTTTTGTGGTTTTGAAATTCAACTACTACATCAAATCAAGTTTTCTTACACATATGTGTCTTCTTAGAAGAAAGAAGAGTTTCACATTCCTTCCCCCAACATTTTTCCCACCCTTGGACTTCTCCTCCCTCAATCCCCTTCTTTCTTCTACAATGTTTTGATTATTCAAGTTTAAGTTCTTCAACACGTTTTTCTAGCGTCTCTATTGCACCACATGCACATGATTGCTGGTCTTATGGCCATTATATCACAACACATAATCGATGAGTTTTATTTGTGACATGACAAATATATTAGTACTCTAAACTTTATTTTGATTCCATCGACAGAAACCGATTCCCATATATTTGCATTTACCAGGGTTAACATATTGATTTACAATCACAAATTTATTAAGTAATAAACCATATTTGTTTCGATGAATTTTAGCCATGAATATTATGATCAGTGTGACTCTCTTTCCACTATATAATAAAACTTTATATTCAAAAAAATATTCAATATAATTCTCATTCTAATAATAAATTATAAAATGTGATCCGAAATGACAATTTTAAAAATTACAAAATTAAATTTAAAAATTCTACAAAATGTTGAAAATTCATCTCTTATTAAAAATCGCCATATTTTTTTTAAAAATCACATTCCCTCCAATCTACCATATATTAAGGAAAACCATATTTAGTTTCAACTACAATATCTTGAACACGAATAAACCGCTCCATGGCATTTGTTGAAAATAAGAAATTGCAGCAAAGTGCAACCCGTAGAAGCAAAGTTGCACATACTCTTGCCATGAGAGCCTTTGTCACTGCTTATTTGGCGGGCTTTTATGAACATTTTTATGAATAATGCCATTCATATACATCATGAAGAGCCTTTATTCTGGAACCCATCAACCTAGCATAGTTTTTGACTTAAGCTCAGCAAACCTTAAAACTAACGACAATATAGCTAAGTTCGTAATATACAGCTGTATGCGCGGACTGGGCTTATTCAATTAGACATTGTCTGCAGCTGCTGGGTACTTGATCTACGATTCAGCCGGTTGAGTTCTATGTTATTCTCAGATTCAGGCAGTTCCTGTTCAATCTCATTTTCTTCCAATGACCTGCCCTTTGTCTCTGGTATGAGAAACGTGCAGAAGAAGCCCAAACAGCTCGCCACTCCAAGAATAATTAAGGCTGTATTGGCTCCTATGCCTCTGGGATAGCCTCCTGTGTCGCAATCATTCGGATCCTCATTCTTATCCGTCGACTGAGATGCATACAAGAATCCAAACGCTCCAATTATGGCTCCCGCCTTTCCCGCCGCTGCAGAAATTCCGTGGCAGGTCGACCTTAGCCGAGCAGGAAACAACTCCGCCGGCACGATGAACGTCGTGGTGTTGGGACCGAAATTTGCAAAGAAGAACGTGAGACAATAAATCGCAAGAAACCCAAAGCGATTCTCATGCTGGAGCCAGTAACTGTTGTACGGGATGGCCAGGGCAAACATGAAAATTGACATGAACAAAAACCCACCGAGCTGAATTTTAATCCTCCCGATGCGATCTACGAGTAAAATGGTGAATATGTACCCCGGCAGAGTTCCACACAGAGCAATCACCAGCTGCGCTACGGCACTGTCAAAAACTTCCTCCAACGGCTTCACGTACTCGCACGGTTTCTTCAACAAGTCTATATTATGATATATATCGTTCTGAAACAAGTTGCTGCTGTAGAACGCAACATCCACGAAAAACCATGTGGATGCCGTGCCCAGCAGCTGCAGACCATGATGCTTCACGAAATACCTCGAAAACAATCCAAACTGTGGTTCGCTGGTCTCGATCCTTAGAACACTGTCTTCATCTTCTACTATATTCATCTCAACATTAACTTTTGACATATCTTTTGCAGCTTTCTTGGGGTCTTTGGCAACCAGTGCCGTATACCGAGCCGTTTCAGGCATTTTCATTCTCCAGTAGTATGTGAAACCTGCTGGAACCGCTCCGACCATTAAGATTATTCTCCACACCATGTCCTGCTGCATGCTCGTCGGATCAGAATACGCTGCTCTAAAACAAGCGGACACAATTATAGCCACGGCGCTCCCAGCCACAATTCCAAGCCCCTGCATGGCAAATACGGCAGCAATAAAAGCCCCCCTGGTTTCGATATTCGCGTATTCCGCCATGATCGTTGCAGAAAGTGGGTAATCCCCTCCGATGCCAAAACCGAGCCAGAATCTGAAAAAACATAAGCATGTAATTACAGACTCGCGTGAGCTGCCCATTGAAAAGGCAGAAGCGATGGAACTCGCGAGCATCAACATAAGAGTAATTCCGTACACCTTCTTCCGCCCCATTCTGTCTCCGAGCCAGCCAAAGAACAGTTGGCCTCCGAATGCTCCGCACAGAGCAATTCCATTAACCCAGGCTTTTACATGAATGGGAAGCAAACCGTGGTGTTCGTCGTCGTCGTAATAAATTCTTCCCAAAAGATTTGAAACGGGCGGGATGCAGAAGAGGTCGTAGGCATCCGTAAAAAAGCCCATGCCTGTGATAATTATCGCGGTGTAATGATAAAACTGCGTTCGCGCAACATCGAGTGCAGAGAGCACCTCGAGCGCCATTTTCAATTGCTGTAAATCGCTCTACTGAATTAATTTGAGAAGGAAGCAAGCATTCCTCTAATATAGTCACCCGCGCCTTCCTTTTTCTTTTCTTCCTTCGAAACTAGCATGGTTGCCGAAGCAAAAGCATATTCTGTAATATACTCAGTTTGATGATTGGTATTCTATTCCATGAAAGCAATTCGTTTAATTTCACTGCGGAAGGAACTTCTACGAAGAGCGAAAGTCTGTGGAAAAGTCGTCGTTTATGGTGGTATTGAACGGAAAAAGTTAAATTTTATGACCGACTCCGTGTTGTCCGTTGGAGATATCGAGGGCGGAAGGGAATATAACAAATATATCGCATTGACCAATTCGGTGAAGAGAAATATAACAATTAATAATGTATGGGACAAACGAACAACGACAACCAATGCAGGAGCATCTGCACTACACCGGAAATTTCTATAAGGATTTGTTATATTCAGGAGGTGTGTAGCCCGATTGACTTGATTACATTTTTATTTTTTCTACTTATTGACCTAAACGTAGCTAGCTTGCAAAAGTATAATTATGGAATTGAGTATATCGAACTGATAGGGAAGTTTTGGATGACTTTTAATCACTCATCCAGGGAGTGTAATGCCTACAAATTTGACACACATATACAACGGTAAAAATATTGGAATAATTTTTTTTTTGACTTTAAATGCTCACTGCACAATACCATACGGGCTCTAACAAATAAACTTAACATCACATAAGACACTTACACAAAACATCAACCCATATAGACAACACGATAACACCATAAACATGTCGATGCCACACTTTCCCTAATGAATGAATACTAGCAATGACCCAATCACTAAAGGGATCCGAGGATTGGCAAGTCCATTACACAACATTACCATGGTTACATCTTAGTTTCAATTAAAATTCTAAGAGCATTTGTCATGCAAGGATAAATTCTCCTTTTTCCACCTACACATTCTTAAATTCATTTAACATTCAACTTACAATACAAACACTTAATTTGGCTCTTTATCCCTTGCGATAATCTCCATAACTTAAATAATTATTTGCCATATTTCAAAATGCATACAAATTTTTTAATTCTATTGTTCTTATGTTAAGGTTCTACTTCTCAGACGCTTATTTCATGTTTAAATTTTACCCTTGTTACACAAGGGAGACTAACATGAATTCAAGGGAGAAATCTTAGAATTTAAGGGAGATAATATAGATTCAAGATACCTCTTCCCATAAATATTTTTTCATCACGGTATCTTTATTTTTCTGTTATAGTTGTTATGGTTCAATAACTTGTTTGAGTCAATTCAACATTTTCACTTCATAAATTTGTATTTAGATATATACTTTTAAGAACACTTATGTTTGCTTGAAAGTTTGATCTCACTAAGAGCAATTCATATTCTTCTTTTTTTTTACAACATAAGAATGCATCATTAAGTTATAAGGACTTCAAGTATGACATTATTCCTAACCAAAATGTCATTAATTCTTATAATCTTTACACTTATGTCGTACTTTGGTCTCGCTATTGGCATTGTTTTAGAACAATTGTAATTCAAATGATACATAATTTATCCTTAGGGATTCATGACTACAAGGAGTGATGACCTTGCACAAAATAGCTCATTTCATCACTCTTAAACACTCGAGTATTAAATTCATAATACATGACAACCCAACAACTATATTCTTCTCAAATTTCTTCCAAGGAAATATTTAAATCATTTAGTAAATATGCATCAACGTTTCTTTCACCAATACCCTTAAGTGAGGCTCCACGATCTATTAACTTCAAAAGCATTCATGGATGGGGCAAAAATTACACCATACGAGAAGCACATGGTAACCCACTACTAGATGCTAAGGGACACATTTAACTAAGAGGGGGAAAGGGGTTCAAATGCAAAAGTTATAAAATTTTACATGTTCAAAATCCTTCTAAAACAATATTTACAATCTTTGATAATCATACATCATATGTCATTTACTCAATCACTAAGATCCTAAGGAGTATGATTTCACACTCAACCAAGTTTGGATTCCTAGGAAATTAAGTATTATATACATGTTACAAGGAGACATTCAATTATAAATTTTATACACCTTACTAAGGTCACAACTAGAGTGATTGAACACCCTTATCTCCTACAATCATCATGTAACTCTAGGTAAATTCGATACTTCTTGTCAAGCTTGCATTCTTGTTTGAGAGGGGTTAAGGGGATTCACACTCAATAATCTCATGTGTAGGTAGCTAAAACATAGGATCCACTCGAATCATTTACATTCATCTTAAAATAATTTCACTTAACTTGATTTAAATAGTGTTTTGAAATTAGTTGTCATGCAAGAATAAAATCTCCTTTTTCCACCTACACATTCTTAAATTCATTTAACATTCAACTTACAATACGAACACTTAATTTGGCTCTTTATCCCTTACGATAATATTCATAACTTAAATAATTATTTACCATATTTTAAAATGCATACAAAATTCCTAATTCTCTCGTTCCTATGTTAAGGTTCTACTTCTCAAACATTTATTTCATGTTTAAATTTTACCCTTGCTACACAAGGAAAACTAACATGAAGTCAAGGGAGAAATCTTAGGATTTAAGGGAGATATAGATTCAAGATACCTCTTCCCATAAGTATTCTTCCATCATGGTATCTTTATTTTCCTATTATAGTTGTTATGGTTCAATAACTTGTTTGAGTTAATTCAACATTTTCACTTCATAAATTTTTATTTAGATATATACATTTAAGAACACTTATGTTTGCTTGAAAGTTTGATCTCACTGAGAGAAATTCATATTCTTCTTTTTTTTACAACATAAGAATGCATCATTAAGTTATAAGGATTTCAAGTGTGACATTATTCCTAACCAAAATGTCATTAATTTTTATACTCTTTACACTTATGTTGTACTTCAGTCTCACTATTGGCATTGTTTTAGAACAATTGCAATTCAAATGATACATAAGTTACCCTTAGGGATTCATCACTACAAGGAGTGATGACCTTGCACAAAATAGCTCATTTCATCGCTCTTAAACACTCAAGTATTAAATGCATAATACATGACAACCCAACAACTATATGCTTCTCAAATTTCTTCCAAGGAAATATTTAAATCATTTAGTAAATATGCATCAGCATTTCTTTCACCAATACCCTTAAGAGAGGCTCCACGATCTATTAACTTCAAAAGCATTCATGAATGGGGGAAAAATTACACCATACGAGAAGCACATGGTAACCCACTACTAGATGCTAAGGGACACATTTATCTAAGAGGGGGAAAGGGGACAAATTTATTAAATTTTACGTGTTCAAAATCCTTCTAAAGAAATATTTACAATCTTTGATAATCATATGGCATATGTCATTTACATAATCACTAAGATCCTAAGGAGTATGATTTCACACTCAACCAAGTTTGGATTCCTGGGAAATTAAGTATTGGATACATTTTACAAGGAAACATTCAATTATAAATTTTACACACGTTACTAAGGTCGCAACTAGAGTGATTGAACACCATTATCTCCTACAATCATCATGTAACTCTGGGTAAATTCGATACTTCTTGTCAAGCTTGCACTCTTGTTTGAGAGGGGTTAAAGGGGATTCACACTCAATATTCTCATGTGTAGGTAACTAAAATATAGGATCCACTCGAATCATTTACATTCATCATAAAATAATTTCACTTAACTTGATTTAAATAGCATTTTGAAATTAGTTATGTAACCCATTTGTTAATAGGGAACATTTACATTCTCCTGAGATTAATGGCTCTCGTCCTTGTGAATTGCCTCAAGAACATGATTACCTAGTTTCACATCATACGTTCATTTTACAATGGGAAGAGTGGGAGAACAAGAGGGAGTAATTATTCATTTAAATATTAAGGCTCACATTAAAGTTCACACATCATAGATTTTGTTTCTCTCAACATGATGATTTAAACATGTTACAAGAAAGGTCAATATTCTCATGTCTAGGTAACTCAAAAATAGGATCAACTCGAATCATTTACTTTCATATTAAAATAATTTCACTTAACTTGATTTAAATAGAATTTTGAAATTAGTTGCCATGCAAGAATAAATTCTCCTTTTTCCACCTACACATTCTTAAATTCATTTAACATTCAACTTACAATACGAACACTTAATTGGGCTCTTTATCCCTTACGATAATCTCCATAACTTAAATAATTATTTGCCATATTTCAAAATGCATACAAAATTCCTAATTATCGTGTTCTTATGTTAAGGTTCTGCTTCTCAGACGCTTATTTCATGTTTAAATTTTACTCTTGTTACACAAGGGAAACAAACATGAAGTCAAGGAAGAAATATTAGGATTTAAAGGAGATTTAGATTCAAGATACTATTGAGTATGGAGCTAAATTACTCATGTTTTAGCATGCAAATAGAACTTGTTGGAAGTTGATAGTAACCGGATCGGTTAGAGTGTGACCGGCATTTGTCAGGGCAAGTTGGACCCAGCGACGGTTGGGCAGAACCGGCATCGATTACCTATGCGACAAGATTTTAATTAACTCTCGGGTTTTATTTCAATTTTTAGCATTGGAATAGATTTACTGAAGTAATTGCATGGCTAAGTGCCCTAAAGTCTTAAATGACTATTTAAAGCATAAAGCTAGGTTTTAGAGGAGAGGATTGATCATAGTTACAAGATAATTATGTGAGAGAGAATTCTTGGTGAAAAATCAAAAAGCTTGAAGGAAGAAAGTACTGAACATTTGAGAAGTGTAGAAGATTGTAAATCTTCATTGTATATCTTGTCAAAGCTTTGGATAATAGATTGGCTTGTTTCTTAGTGGACGTAGCCCACACTGGGTGAACAACGTTAAATCTGGTGTTGATTTATGTCTCTTGTTTTTGTATAATTCTTTTAGTAGAATGTTCGTTTTCATATGCATGTATGCTTAGATCTGATATATTGTCTGTACAACCGGTGTGCTAACCCCAACAACTGGTATCAGAGATTTGTTTGAGGGTTTTGTGTGTTGACAGATTTACTCACAGAGGGTTTTCTGATTGAGTGGGAGCTACAACAATGACAGAAGATAATAAATACAAGGTAAATAAGTTTAACGGCCGAAATTATCAATTATGGAAGATACAGATTGAGGATTATTTGTATCAGAGAGATTTGTACTTACCGTTGGATGAGAAGTCTAGACCTACGAAGATGACTGATGAAGAATGCAAGATTCTTGATAGAAAGGCTTTGGGATCTATAAGATTGAGCCTGGCAGCATATGTGGCTTCCAATATTATAGAAGCGGCTTCTACGGTAGACTTAATGAAATCTCTTGCTAATTTATATGAAAAACCTAGTGCTTCAAATAAAGTTTATTTGATGAAGAAACTTTTTAGTTCTAAGATGGATGAAGGTGAATCTACCTCTATTCATTTGAATGATTTCCGATCTATTGTAAATCAGTTTAAATCGGTTTCAATACCATTTGATGATGAAGTAAAAGCACTTATATTCTTATGTTCTTTGCCTGATAGTTGGGACAACTTGGTAATGGCTGTTAGTACTATAGCATTTACTAATAATATTTTGAAGTTTGATGATGTGGTTAGTATAATCTTGAATGAAGAAATTCGCAGGAAAAGTACAGAGGAAATATTATCTGGAAATGCTTTGAATGTAGAAAGCAGGGGTAGGCAGAAGGAGAGATCCAAGAGTAAGAGTAATGAGAAATCAAAGTCAAGGGATAGCAAATCTAAATCCAAAAGTAAGGGAATTACTTGTTGGAAATGTGGAAAGAAAAGACATGCAAAGAAATATTGTTGGTCAAATAATAAAGAGAACCAACAACCAGACAAAGGTAAAGAGGTGAATCTTGCTGCATCAGAGGTAATGCAAGATGCTCTTATTATTTCTTTAGATAGTAGAATTGAATCATGGGTTTTAGATTCAGGAGATTCTTTCCATACAACCCCTAATAAGGGTTATTCCAGAAATTATGTCCACAGAAATTTTGGGCATGTCTATTTGGGTGATGATGAACCTTGTAGTATTACTGGTAAAGGGGAAGTTCATCTAAAATTGCAGAATGGAGATACATGGGTATTGAAATATGTGAGGCATGTGCCAAGCCTCAGGAGGAATCTTATTTCTACAGGGCAACTAGGTGAATCTAGTTGCATGGTTACTTTTACAGGAGACTCTTGGAAAGTCACCAAGGGTGCTTTTGTTGTGGCAAGAGGTAAGAAGGTAGGAACGTTATATTTATCTACCTATATTACTGATTCCTTTTCTACATTATCTACTTCAGATTTAGATGCATGCATGTGGCATAATTGGTTGGCTCATATGAGTCAAAAAGGAATGCAGATCTTAAAGGGTAAGGGTAAGTTATCAGATTTGAAAGATTTAGATCTTGATTTTTGTGAGCATTGTATCTTTGGAAAGAAAAAGAGAGTGAGATTTCTCAAAGTTGGGGCAACTAAGAAGGAGCAGAACTTGGAGCTTGTACACTCATATGTGTGGGGACCAACTCAAGTAGCTTCTCATGGTGGATCCCAGTATTATGTTACTTTCATTGATGATGCTACAAGAAAGGTATGGGTTTATTGTATTAAACGCAAATCTAATGTTTTTGAAACTTTTAAAAGATGGAAAGCCCTTATTGAGAATGAATCAAATTCTAAGTTAAAGTGCCTTAGATCTGACAATGGTGGTGAATACTGTAGCAATGCTTTCAATGATTATTGTTCAGTGAATGGGATACGTAGAGAAAGAACGGTTCCAAGAACACCACAGGAGAATGAACAGGACAATCATGGAACGTGCTAGAAGTATGTGGATACATTCTATATTGCCCTTGTAGTTTTGGGCAGAAGTAGTTGATACAACAGTTTATTTGATTAACCATGGCCCTTCAAGTTCACTAGATGGAGGAATACCAGATGAAGCATGGACCGGAAAAGAGGTAGATCTTTCTTTTCTTAAAGTTTTTGGTTCAGAAGCTTTTGTGCATGTTGATAGAGAAAATAGAAAAAACTTGGATGTAAAATCCAAGATGTGCACTTTCATTGGTTATGGATCTGGTGATTTCAGTTTTTGTTTTTGGGATTTAGAGAATTCTAAAATTGTTAGGAGTCGTGATGTTGAATGGAATGAAAAGAGAATGTACAGGGATCAAATTTTGGTACCCAAGGATGAGAAAATTGAGAAGTTTATTGATGAAAATGAACTCTTAGGTTTTAAAGAAACACCTTCAGAAATACACAGTAACCATGGTCAGTTAGGCCCTGACCAACATCAGTCAGATGAACCACCAACGGTTACAGAGGAGCATAACCTACGTCGGTTAGCTGAACTGACGTCAATTAGAGGTGACCAGCGTCTGTCACTGTCAGAAGTTGATACTAATGTCCAGGAGGTCCAGATTGAGCCTCCGGTACCCCAAACTCCTGTGAGAAGGTCACAAAGGGTAAGTAAACTTCTAGAAAGATTTTCACCTTCTCTATTTTATCTATTATTGACTAATAGTGGTGAACCAGAAAACTTTGAAGAAGTAATGCAGGATAAAACTCACGTTCAGTGGGAGCATGGCATGGATGAGGAGATGAACTCTTTAGAACAGAATCAGACTTGGGATTTGGTTAAATTTCCAGCAGGAAAGAGAACATTGCAGAACAAGTGGGTTTATAGAATTAAGGAAGAAAAGGGTGGACAGAAAAGGTACAAGACAAGGCTTTTTAGTAAAGGGATTTGCACAAAAGGTAGGTATTGACTTTGGTGAAATATTTTCTCTTGTTGTTAAGATGACTTCTATTCGTACTATATTGAGTTTAGTTATAAGAGAAGATTTGCATTTAGAGCAACTAGATGTGAAGATGGCTTTCCTTCATGGTGATTTGGATGAAGAGATTTATATGTAGTAGCCGCTTGGGTATGAAGTCAAGGGTAAGGAGAAATTAGTGTGCAGGTTGAAAAAGAGCCTATATGGTCTCAAGCAAGCTCCAAGGCAATGGTACATGAGGTTTGATAGTTTTATGCATGAGCATAGTTACTTGAGTTGTGAATCTGACCATTTTGTTTATTTCAAGCAGCTTGAAAATGGGAGCTATATTATTTTGTTACTGTATGTTGATGATATGCTTATTGTAGGATCTAGTATGTAGAACATTGGTGAACTTAAGAGAAAGCTAGCTCACACATTTGTAATGAAGGATTTGGGAGCTGCAAAAAGAATTCTTGGCATGCAAATACATAGAGACAGGAAAAACAAGAAATTGTATTTGTCTCAAGAGGATTATATCTACAAGGTGTTAGAAAGGTTCAACATGCATAATGTAAAACCTATTAGCACACCTATGGCTGGACACTTAAAATTGAGTAAAGATTAGTGTCCTTCATCACAACAGGAGGTCAAATACATGACATGAGTGCCACATGCTTCAGCAGTTGGAAGTCTCATGTATGCTATGGTTTGTACAAGACCAGACATTGCACAAGTAGTGGGAGTTGTGAGTAGATATATGGCTAATCCAGGTAAAGAGCATTGGAAAGTAGTCCAATGGATACTCAAGTATTTGAAAGGGACATCTAGCATGCAGTTATGCTATGGAGGTTTGGATATTTCATTACGTGCCTATGTTGATTCAAATATGGTTGGAGATCCAGATGGTAGGAGGAGCACTACTGGATATATTTTCACAGTAGGTGGAACAGTAGTTAGCTGGATTTCGAGATTACAAAAGGTTGTGGCTTTGTCTACTACAGAGGCTAGAAAGGAGATGATATGGATGAGTAGGCTCATGGAAGAGTTGGGAAAGGAGCAAAGTAATTGTAAACTATTCAGTGACAGTCAGAGTGTAATTCATTTGGCAAAGAACTCAACATTTCATTCGAGAACAAAACACATTCAGTTGAGATATCACTTCATACGGCGGGTATTGGAGGATGGATAGTTGAATCTAGAAAAGATTCATACGAGCAAGAACCCTACAGATATGCTAATGAAGCTATTAGCAAAGGAGAAGTTGGAGCTACACTCCACTTCTGATGGTCTTCGAGTTTGAGGCTCGAGGAGGAAGAAATAAAGCTAAGGAGGATCCAAGAATGGAACTATACAGGTATAGTGCAGTAATTAATCTCCAAGTGGGAAATTATTGAGTATGGAGCTAAATTACTCATGTTTTAGCATGCAAATAGAACTTGCTAGAAGCTGACAGTAACCAGCATCGGTCAGGGAAAGTTGGAACCGGCGACGGTTGGGCAGAGACCAGCATCGGTTACCTATGCGACGAGCTTTTAATTAACTCTCAGGTTTTATTTCTATTTTTAGCATTGGAATAGATTTATTGAATGTAATTGTATGGCTAAGTGCCCTAAAGTCTTAAATGACTATTTAACGGATAAAGCTAGGTTTAGAGGAGAGGATTGATCATAATTATAAGATAATTATGTGAGAGAGAATTCTTGGTGAAGAATCAAAAATCTTGAAGGAAGAAAGTACTAAACATCTGAGAAGTGTAGAAGATTATAAATCTTCATTGTATATCTTGTCAAAGCTTTGGATAATAGATTGGTTTGTTTCTCGGTGGACGTAGCCCATGCTAGGTGAACCACATTAAATCTGGTGTTGATTTATGTCTCTTGTTTTTATATAATTCTTCTGGTAGAATATCCACTTTCATATGCATGTATGCTTAGATCTGATATATTGTTTGTACAACCGGTGTGCTAACCCCAACAGATACCTCTTCCCATAAATATTCTTCCATCACGGTATCTTTATTTTCCTGTTATAGTTATTATGGTTCAATAACTTGTTTGAGTAAATTCAACATTTTCACTTCATAAATTTTTATTTAGATATATACATTTAAGAACACCTATGTTTGCTTGAAATTTTGATCTCACTAAGAGCAATTCATATTTTTCTTTTTTTTACGACATAAGAATGCATCATTAAGTTATAACGACTTCAAGTATGACATTATTCCTAACCAATATGTCATTAATTCTTATACTCTTTACACTTATGCCATACTTTGGTCTTGTTATTAGCATTTTTTTAGAACAATTGTAATTCAAATGATACATAATTTACAGTTAGGGATTTGTTATCCAAAATTCACCCTTCGAGGTAAATTTTGATAACATGCATCAGATTCTTCAATCCTGAGCAAGTAGATTGATTCAATGCCCAAAATTGTGTTTTTGGGGGGCCCTTTAGCTTCTCTCTAACTCTCTCATCTTAAAAAATCCCCACGAGTTAGAAAAAATCAAAAAAATTCAAAAAATAAAGTCGCAGGCTTGTTTTAAAGCATTACGGGTCTGAAGGCTGCGGGTCATACCAGTGCAGGTCGTACCAAGGTTCGTCGTACCAAGTTTGGGACCAAAATACAAATGAATTGCAAAGTCATAACTTTTTGTCCCAGGCGGTCCGCGCGACAGTTGGGACGTCGAGACGTGTGGGACGCGCAAAACCGAAATGGCCACAGGTAGTGAAAATTGACAAAAGTGGAAGATTGGGACAGTCGGGACAAAAGTACGCGCGGGACGCGAATTGGCTGATTTGCCGCAAGTTATTTTATTGCGGGTGGCACAGATATTTTTGTCTGGGACAGTCGGGACAAAAGTACGCATGGGACATGAAAGGGCAAAAAGGGTGCGAAAGGGGACAAGGAAGCCCGAATCGGCTGATGCAGAAGAATGTGTCTGGGACAGTTGGGACACGCGTACCTAGTTTTTTCGCAATACCCGCAATTCAAAGGAGACTCCAGAAACCTCTAACGGCCATAACTTTTGACTCCCTGAGTTTCAATTTTCACATAATTAGATATATTTAAATAAAAGAAACATATTCAGCTCCAGTCAGTTGATGCCCATTCCCGTCAAATGATAGAAAACACCTTCTATACCCAAAATAGTTGCTCGCACTCATAAGGCCATAAATTTTTCATTTCTCAATGAAATCGCATAATATTGGTACCATTGGAATCGTGTCTCCGATCCCGACACACAGCAATCAAGAAATTCTAGATTTGATGAGAAATCAATGGGTATTTTTTATAACAATGTGGCCGGGTTCGTGACAGTGTTTTATTTGGTAGTTAAGAGTGCAATAAAGAGGCATGGTCATCATTCTTTCTCTGCTACAGCACCTGGGACAGTATGGGGAGCCTTTTTCAAGTAACATACAATCATTTAACTCCATTTAATGTATCTTACAAGTGGTTGAAAGACAAATTTAAGGATTTCCATTTTCCCCTTCTCTCTCTCTTCTCATTTTCCTATAAAATTGGAGTGTTGGGATCATTGTAGAGAAGCAGTTTTCTTGTAGCAAAGCTCTGTCAAAATTGCTTTGTGAAGCCAATGTACTATAGGCCCTTGTAGTGGACTCCTTGCATGGTGATCCAAGCCCTTATCTTGTAATAGATCAAACTGTGCATATCATTAAGCAATAAAATACAAGTTTGTGGATGCATCTTCTCCTACTGTGTTGTTTACACTCTTCTTGCCCCTTTCAACCTTCATTACAAGAATATTGTGTCTATTTGTATACTCTTGCAGGGATCCATTATCATTGTGTATGTTTGAGATATTTTTGTGAATGCATTTTTCTAGATTGTGGAGAACTATCATCACCCCTTCTAGTGTGCACTTTGCTTCTGTATCTCATGCATTGGAAGACTACCCTCACACCCCTCCTTTTCTTGTGTATCACTGCTTTAGTGTAGGATTTTCATGCATTCTCTCTCCTTGGTTAAATCTTAGAAAGTTAGATTAGCAAAGATAGTCTCACCTGCATTAGAGTAGATTGTGCCAGGCTAGTTTAGGAGCAAGAACCAACTTTCTCTGGAGGTCTATCTCAAGTAGCAAGTCCCACAACTTGGAGATAGTACCCATGTTATCCAATCACACCGAGAGCTCAATTATATGCACTTGTGTAAAAATAAGGGTGATGTGATTCGGTGATAACATGATTCATGACTACAAGGAGTGATGACCTTGTACAAAACAACTCATTTCATCGCTCTTAAAAACTCAAGTATTAAATGCATAATACATGACAACCCAAAAAATATATGCTTCTCAAATTTCTTCCAAGGAAATATTTAAATCATTTAGTAAATATACATCAGTGTTTCTTTCACCAATACCCTTAAGAGAGGCTCCACGGTCTATTAAATTTAAAAGCATTCATGGATGGGGGAAAAATTACACCATACAAGAAGCACATGGTAACTTGCTACTAGATTCTAAGGGATGCATTTATCTAAGAGGGGGAAAGGGGTTTCAAATGTAAAATTTATTAAATTTTACGTGTTCAAAATACTTCTAAAGCAATATTTACAATCTTTGATAATTATACATCATATGTCCTTTACTTAATCACTAAGATCCTAAACAGTATGATTTCACACTCAACCAAGTTTTGGATTCCTGGGAAATTAAGTATTTGATGCATGTTACAAGGAGACATTCAATTATAAATATTACGCACCTTACTAAGATCACAACTAGAGTGATTGAACACCCTTATTATAGTGCCCACTCCTCTTCGACAGCTTGTTATATATTTTGATTTCGATTACTATTAACTGTATATTACATAGATATTATCATATCATTTTGGTTTAGCATGATGTTATATGATAGAAGGATATCCTGACTATTGATGGATTGTGATTCATAGTATGATTTGTGTGGATTCTTAGAGACATAGAGAGACATTTTATATTCATGATGATGATGTGTTGTTAGCATATATATTTACTGACATTCATAATTCTCATCATGTTGACTATGATTTAGCGTTTGAACTAATCTCGTGATTTCACTGATATCGATGAAATGGTATATTTGAGATGTTGTTGAAATTATAAACAAATGATAGCATTGTTAGTTTAGATGATGATTTAGTTATATGAGGATATTATTTATGGATGTGCGTATACTTTATCTTGATGTATTTGATGCAGCCATGAAGCCGAAGGAGGTATTTTGTGATTTTGTAGGTAATTGTATCACAACAATGAAAAGGGGGTTAGGAGACCAACCACAGTGGAATACTAGATGGATACAACGACAGACACCATGGCAACTTGTGTAATGTTTGATATTTTGTTATTAGATTGTTAGGGGGTCCCCATGGGGGGGATGACCTCCAAATGTGACCATGGCCTATGTGTGTAATTATTTCCATTTTCTTTTATTTACTTTGGAGTATGTGATTTATTTTGTGATATAATTCATTTAATCATTGTTGATTAATGTGCCTAAATTAAGTGAATTAATCATGTTTATTTAGTTATTTGGGGATGTGAAAAAAAGGGGCCATTTATTAGAGTATTTGGTCATTTAAATCTTGTGATTTAAGTTAAGTGTATTTGAATTTGAGTGGTGTACACCCTACCTTACTTGGGAAATTCGGATTTGGGCTTAAGAGCCTTTTTTGGAGGCTTGTAGGATGAGTTAAGCTTGTCTCACACCTCTTAATTTCATATACCAACTATACCTATGGGTTGGGGTGTCAAAAATAGACCCTATTATGTGTTTTGTAAGGCAAAAGGTGACATTTATTGCACTTTTCTTACATAGGTTTTAAATTATGTCCTTAGGGAGCATGAGTTTAGGTTGAGTGTGTAAGAGGCTTGTCATTTCTCTCAACCACCAATTTATTGCACATTGGCGTTAAGGTTTGACTTATGAAGTGGAGTTGAGGATAACTGATGTGGCATCCTACATGGAGTCACCTCACCTTCCTCTTCTCTTCTTCTATTTATGCAAGTTTATTTGTTTGTTTAGGGGTTACTTCATTTTATTGTACACCTATATTTTTGGAGTGCTTGTTGAAGTTTTGGAGCTTTTTGAATTTGGATTGATCTTGAAGGAGCTTGGAGTGTGTTTCTTTGATCAATTTCTTACTATGGAAAGGTATGAGCTACACCTTTGTTTTATTTTTTTATATATGTGTGTATTGCATGCAAGTGAATGGTTTGTGTGCTTGTTGGGATGATGGATAGAATGCCTAAGTATGGTGTAGGAGAAGGCTATGGAGATTTTTCTATTAGAGGGAGGCATAATATTTTTATTTCATGTTTTGGGAGGGAGTTGGGTTAAGTGCCCCACCTTTGATAAGAAAAATGTTTGATTTTCTTACTTGGTTCTTTTGAGGGAGACATAAGAGACTGTAGGGAGGCATAAGAGGATCTTGAGGGAGGCATAAAAGTTGTGTAGGGGTTTTGAGTTGTGTTTTAGAGGGCTATAAGGTGGGCACCTAATCCCATTGGGAGGCATAAGTGATCTCCCCATAGATTCCTTGCTCCATTGGATTTGAGTTTTCATGCCTTGTGTATTTTTGAAAGTTACATTATTTTGATTGTTATCTTGTGGTTGAATGTGTGTTAAATCTGATTATACCAGATCTTTGACAGCCTTTACAAATATTGGAACACTCACAGACAAAATGCTTCAAAATAGCCAATATTTTCCTTCAACCAGAAGGTGTGTATCAATGGAGGCCTAGAGATACATGGTTTCATACACTCTTCAAGAATTCAACACAAAGCCTCATGTGCTAAAGACTCAATTAAAACGTTAAAAGTACTCAGATTCATCACGCCTAAGATACACTCATATACTTACAAACAATCTTTGTCAACATAATGAAAGTAAAGTGATTTTAAATTTTTTATTTGCATTACCTAGATGAAAGCTCTTCTCATAATGAAATTGTAAATGCCACAATACTGTCACATGAGATAAGATCTTATGTGATTTCAAAGGGAATTTAACATAATATTGCAATAGGAATAGAAAAAACCATTTGAAAACATCCTGGAACAAAAGAAGACACAATTATGCTCATGATCGACATGAATTCATTCAAGTTTAATTAGAAATCAACGAAGCCGTGGGCCAATTTGACATTTTTTGTAACAGTGAAAAAAGTGACAAGTTCACCAAATAAACCCGCCATGCCTTGTCCAATTATATATGAACACGTATATGCAGATGTTGAGATAAAATTTTACAGGGAAAACATGACCGTGGAAAAAAAAATGCAGGGGAAACTTCACCATTCGCGCCCAGGATTCAAAATGTTCCTCATGGACAGAGAAATTGTAAATAATACATGGCTAAACGTGATCCACGACGATATAGAAGGATTAATAACGGAATAGAAATGAAGGAGAAAGTTTTCACGCATCCATATAAGGAGACAGAAAATACTTAAAACCAAGCGGACTAAGAAATTTTTTGAACAAACAGGGTGAGATTAAATCAAGCACCAACATCAGCTCCAACTCGGGGATGGTCACTCCCAGCAAGTGCCACAAGAACAACATAGGAGACCATGTGCCAAAAATTCATTGGGCAATGGAGTCAAGAACCAACCTTTGTGCCTAAAAATTCCTCCTCTTCATCCCTTTCCTCTGCATCTTGCTCTACTGGATGTCACATTTTTCTGCAGGTGCTCGAGCAATTCTTTCAAAATAGAAATCATTCCTCATATTCACAAATTTAGCTCCACAATAATTCAGATTTACATTTCACTGATAAAAACGATAAGAGATCATCATGATTAACAATGAAAAATGAAATGCATTCAAATATCTTTCATGATGACTGGAGCATTAACAGTGGCAAAACTCAGATGCAATTGCCCCACAACAGTTAACTCTTCTTTTCACAGGAATTTGAATTTGAGCTCATCCAAGTGGAAAATCATTTGAGCCAATAACGGGCCCATTGGGATACCTTTTATCAAACTTTCCATGAATTCCCTTAAAGAAAATGTCATGCTTTTTGACATAGTTGGCACCACCCCTCCGCACTTTGAAAGCTGGACTCAGATTCACCTTTTTATCTAAATAGCTTGGGTGTCGACGGATTTCGTGGCCCTAAACTTTTGACATGTCTTTGATGGGACTCTCTTCTCTTCTACAAAAAAGCTGAAATCTTCACAATTTCCCTTATACGATCCTCCCTCTCGCTTTAGAAACTCTTTGTCTGATCTAATTGTGGGCCAAATGGGTTACTTTTATAATTTTACTTCATTAACAGGGGGAGCTAGGGCTTCTCAAAGTTCCCTGACAATCTGCCTCAAACAGCTTTGAATTTTTCTAGTAGCTGACTTTTAATACAATGGCTCTAATCTGGGCCCCAATAGAAGTCGTGGCTTACTTTTTAACCCCACTTTACCTCTTGTTTAACAAAAAGGTTCTCATAATTATTTTCAACAAATTGCTTATAAGTTGATCCTACTTGTCCCACTTTAGAAACTTAATGATGGTCCCAGGCGGAGTTGTGCAAGTATACTTTTATAATTTTAAGCCATTAACAAACAAAGATAAACATTCTTACCAAAGGTTTAGCCAGACGATCCAGCCTCCTTGCATTTCCAGCTACTTTCAATTAGCAGGTACTCAATAACATGCAGATCTATTTGGGCCCCAAATGAGGTCGCATGCTCACTTGGTGTGTGTTGCTTTACTCCTTTTATAAAAACAAGGCCAAAATATCAAAAAGTTCTTCGACGACCCACCTTCCCGCTCTGAAGTTTTTAATGCTAGCCACTAATATCCTTCTTGTGGCCTCCACTAGTGAAGAATCATGAAATCTCACTTTAATAAAGTTAATTCCCCACTTACAAGAATAAATCTTCAATTGATACAACTTGCAAAGGGAGGGATCCTGAACGATCTGCCTCCCTGCTTTGACTTTTCAAACAAAGCCAAAAACTCTCAAACATTCTTACGAGCAGACCGCATTTCCACCATAATGCCCCAAAACACAAAAAGGGTCTGGCCTTCTCGTAACCATCCTTTAAGATTTTATGACACGTGTACACCTTTGGGGCCTAAAGTAAGAATTTACTTAAGCCGCTTAATACTCCTCGAACATGCCAATCAGGAATTATTTCGGGCCATGAGGCCAATTTGATATTCAGTGCAAACATAACAAAAAGTGAAATCCCTCAGGCTTCTATCCAAGCTATACCCATAATCAGTGCCTCATCCAATTCTGGGATGACCAACATAAGTCCGCAAACGTTATTATTACTTAAAATTTTGACAGGGAAATGACACGACCGTTGAGATAAATAATAATATCCTTGTAGGGATTAAGAATTTATCAAATTATGCCCAAGGATATTCAACCTTTTTCTCTTATAATCCCCAAGAGAAATTGACAAACAGACATCTAGGCTCAATGAGAATCCATTGACCATAGATAATAGGAGTAGAACCATTGGAGTTAACCAAATGAAAGTGGGGTGAGACACTTTCACACACTAGTTGTTTGGGCTGATAGAATCAATATTAAATACATGATCACTACCAAGCAGATCCCGTTTGAAAAATTGGTAACGAAAAGGGAGAGGTTAAAAACGAGCACCAACATTGCACTTTGACTCGGGGATCGGGCACTTACCCAGCAAGTTTTTCCAACAATTAGAGGACAAAATGAGGTCAGACCATATGATGCTCATATAAAGTCCAATTGTGGAATTGGATGAGAAGTCAAGAGACTAACTTGCAGAGACATGTGAAGATTAGGGAATTTCCAACTTCCTAAGAAGCAAATTGATAAAAAGGTGAATCCTAGGGATTTCTGTGTGGGAGATCCCAGGGCTACTATGGGATAGTGGCAGACATATTCGTATATATGGCGAATATTCCATTTTTGGAAAATTTTGATGCATTAAGGATGCGCCCTTATTCTGGTGACCTTTATATTGGTCAGCACACCGGTTCGCCTAAAAGACTTACATGGGGATATTGCTTGAGTCACCTATTTTTGGAAGCCACTTGTCGAATTTCCTTGACTAATTTCTTGAAATACAAGACATGCACCCTTGTATAGTGTATAGATTATTCGCCAGGTTAGTTTCACGTTCTACTTTCAAATGTTTGTCAATAGTATGATATATCCTGTATTGGTCAGACTGCGCGACTAGCTTTTGTAAGTTTCTCAGTTGACGTGCGACTTAGGAGGGTTTGGTTAGATATGTTCTGCTCTGCATAGCTAGTTCTTTGACACAGTTTCCTAATGGAGTTTGTTGACGCGTGACACTAGTACAGATGTTCTTGACGGAACTCACAAGGAGGCACTCCATCCCCGATATCAGAGCTGCATAGTAGATGCACGACAAAGTAATCTTGGCTTGTTCACTTCGACACTGACGGATAGTCTGACACGTCAACAAGGTTGGTACTGTAGATATTTCTCTGTCATAGCTTGACGCAATGTGTGAAAGAGTTTGTTGACTTCGTTTGGTTGTCACGGATGTCATAACTTTCCTTTGTCGATGTGATCACAGTTAGAGTCCAGAGGCTTTTTTTTCATCCCTCTGTCGCGCGACGGGATTAATTTGTATGTCGCGCATGGGTGTGAATGCGGTCTGTTTCCCGCGTGACGGGAGATTTGCAGATGCATAGTCAATGAGGTCTTCCCTGACGCAATTTTTGTCAATGAACATTTGTGGAAACATGGTCCTTTCTGAGTGGATATAGCCCGACGTACGTCTGCAGCCTTCTGAAATTACACCACTTTTGAAAATCACATTTGTAAATTTTTTCCATACAACGGCCCTATGGCCCCGATCACCTCTCCTGCGAAACCGGCTCTTTAGGATATATGAAGTGGCAGGTAATAAGTCTTACTTTGACCTTCGATTTCCAAGAAGGTCTCGTTAAAATGAGTTTTTGATGGCTGCTAAAGGGACCAGGCAGGTCAGTGGAAACCATTTTTAATTTTTTTACCTCTTTGTACAAGTGAGAAAAGTTATGAAATACACCTGTATAAATGAAGCGCTAGGGCCTTGATTCTAAGAATGTAAATCAAGGAAGAATTTTCGGGTCGCCTGGGGCATTAACAGGAAACTCAAGGCCCATTCGCCCTCTAGGTCTTTTAGGAAGAAAAGTATGCTCACCAATCTGAATGTCAATAGAATAAGGGCCCATCCATAGTGCATCAAACTTTCCATGCTTTCCCTTATCCTCATGTCTACTATCCCGTAATAGCACAAGATCTCCCACACTAAAAACTCTTGGAGTTACCTTTTTATCAAACAATTTCTTTAATTTCTTTAATTTCACCCTAAACTTTTTGACATGTGCTTTGATGAAGATTCTCTTCTCTCTTCATCTAGTTCAAAAATTTGATTGATACGTGCATTATATGGATTGACCTCCTGGTCATCCAATTTTTTGGATAAATTGATATAGAAGAATAATTACATATGCAGGGGAACTAGAGCTTTAGTTCCATACACCAACTCAAATGGGATTTTTCTAGTAGACTCTTTTAATAGTAATTAAAAGGGGGAATATCACCCAAACAAAAAATTTTAACTACTCACCCCACTTTCTTTTATGTTTACACTCCAAGGTTCTTCTGATTATCTTCAACAGATTCTTGTTACTTGATTTTTCTTTCCATTACCTTGGGGATTGTAATTGGAATGCATATGTTAAACATTATCCCATATTCTTGACACATGGATAACAAAGTTTTAGCTCAGAAATCTCATAGCATTGTCAACAACTATTTTGAGCAGGCACTCCAAACCTGTATATGATATATATGATTAAAATGAAGTCCATGACAATTTGGTGAGTTTCTTTCTTGGTGGGGATTTCCTCCACCCCTCTTGGTGAAGTAATCAGTGGCCACTAATATCCACTTGTGGCCTAGCACTTGAAGAATCTGAAATGTTCATCCAATGAAATTCCATTCCCCACTTGCTTAAATGTGGCTTTAATTGATATATGGTGAAAGGGAGAGAGCCTGAAGCATTTCAATATTCCTGAAAATAGTGCTGACAACTTCACACTTCCTAACTCGGGCATCAAAGTTGTATCTTTAATTAAGATTTAGGCCACCAATAACCAACCCTTAAGAATCTTATGGGTTGTTACTCTTCCCTGGTAAAATGATCCCCCACAAACTCCTCCATGGAAATCATCAATTATTTTTTGGGGCTTCATCCTCAGTGATACATCTTAAGAGAACTCCCTCAGGGTTCTTCCAAGTTAACCCATAATCAGTGATGACATATTTCTAATAAAGTTAACTTAAGTTCTATTTTTTTATTCTTACTTAAATATTCAGGGCACTGTAAAGTTGTTTGAGATAAAAAATAATATCCTTGTACCATTCAGAATTTTTCAATTTTTCAAGAATATTACAAGGGTATTTCTTCTTCAACTTCATTTACCTCAAAAGTTTTACAGGTTTCTCTCTGCCATAAGCTTTGCTAGGCCCAGAATATCTGACCAATTTTGTAGTTTGGATATCCATATCATACTCTTGCAACTTATTTACCCATTAGCATCTCTTACTTGAAATTTCCATTTCTGATAGGATATCCTTAACCATGGTATGAGGAACATAAGCAATAACTTTAGAACTCAAAATATAGGGCCTAAAGGTCCTTTTTGTGGCCCTGACCAAAGGTAAAAGGTAATGTTTCTCCATGATAGTGTATTTTAATTTAGTCTCCTTATAATTCTTTTACTAAAGAAATAAATTGGCCTTTCAGCTCCTTCATCATCCTTTTGTAACAAGACATAGATGCAATGGTATTTTTAGAAGCAAAGGAAAAATTTGTGAAAGCCTTCTTATAATCAGGAGATGCTAAAATAGGGGCATTTTTCAATGCTTCTTTGATCCTAGTAAAGGCTTGAATAGGTGCTTCTTCCCATTTGATACTCTGATCCTTCTTCAACATACTGGTGATTGGGATAGTTAATTCAAAAAAATTTAGGAAATAAATCTCCTAATAAAATTTATCTACCCGAAAAAGGATTGAATTCCCTTTTTGGTTCTTGGAATAGGAACTTTTCTAATGGCTTCCACTCTCTCAGGATCAATCATGACCCCTTATTTTGACATAATGTGTCCAAGCAGCTTTTCCTTTTGAACCCCAAAATGACATTTCTTAGGGTTCAATGAGATACCATATTCCCTGCATCTTAATCAACATCTTTTCTAAATGATGCAAGTGATCACTTCTTTTCCTTGGAAAAAACTGTCACATCATCCTGATACACAACAATGAAGTCACTTATATATCCTGAGAATGCTACATCCATTTACTCTTTGAAAAGTAGCTCCAGCATTCATCAGGCCAAAAGACATTCTTACGTATACATAGGTTCCCCATGGAGTGGTGAAAGTAGTTTTGATTCTCTCTTGATTGCTTCACAACTACCTAGTTATACCCAGAGAAACCATCCAAAGTAGATAACAACTCTGAACCAGTAACCAATTATACATGTTATCCATATTTGGTAAGGGATAGTTGTCCTTGATTTATGCCTTATTTAAGTTTCTAAAGTCCACACACAACCTTATGTCCCCATTCTTCTTTCTGAACAGGTACCCGGTTTGCTACCCATGAAGAGTACCTTGTAGGTTGTATAATTCCTCCATCCCTTAACTTTTTCAAATCCTCTTGCATTTTCAGGGAAAGGAGTGGATTAATTGGTCTTTTGTTTCTACTAAATGGCTTGGCATTAGCTTCTAGGGGTATTTCATGCTGAAAAAGGTCCTCCCTATATGCTTTCAATTCTGAATATGACCATGCTAAGAAGTCTTGATACTTTTTCTAACAATGACATATGATTGCTTTTCTTCTTTATTCAAGTTGCTGCCTAACCATATTTTCCGAGGTTTATCCTTTGTGCCCAGGTCATGTTCCTCAACATCTCTCGAGGCTGACATATGTTATGTCAGACAATGCAGTCAACATTATCAAAATTTGATTCTAGTGCAACCAACCCTCTAGGAATAGTATTACTTCTTCAACTGAATAATGTCCTTACCAAATAAATGTCTCCTTTCCTTTCATTGCTACAAAAACCATTGGTTCCCAGTCTATACTTTGATTGGAAAATTCTCTTTTATTTTGTGAAAAACCTTTGCACCTGGGCATCATCTTCAAACACTTTCCAATGCTTGATGTTATCAGGGATGGATGGCCTGGTCAATATTTCAATATCATACTCACAATAGGGGGATACTGTACAATTTCTCAAATTTAGATCCCAATACTACCAATTTTTCTACTATAATATTATATCTCCTATCATGATGTATTATGTTGAAAGATTCAAACATTTCAATGAAATACTCCAAACTACATGCTTATATTACTTCATTCTTTGATTCTTTATAGCATACAACTTTTTGAATTGTTTGAATATCAGCTCTGAATCCCCTTTAACAATAATTTCTCTAATACCATACTTCCAAGCAATTCTTAAGCCCAAGAGCAGTGCTTCATACTTCAATGCAATATTGTTTGTGCACTCAAAGTTGAGTTTAAAAGAAAAATTAAACTCCTCTTGGCTTGGAGATATCAGGACAACACCAGTGCCATTACCAAAATAGAACAATCCCCATCAAACATTAAATTCCAAGGAGAACCAACCTTACTCAAGATACTTGCACTCATCAATTTTATGCTCCTTACAATCAGCATATCCCACAAAGTTATCAACATCAACATCTGTGTACAATACTTCATAAGAATCATTGTTAGGGTCCTCAATGAGATGTAACATTTTATTCTCACCATATAACTTCAAAAGGCTGCCCTCAATTGGTATGGTTGCATAAGACATGTCAATTTGCACACTTCCACCCACACTAGCTACCCATTTTCTAGATAATAACATCCCCCACTTGGGCAGGGACAGTCCACTATAGCTACATTCAAGGTTAAGTACTTTCTTGGATAAGGTACCAATTGCACTACTAATCCTTTGACATATCCAATTACTGGCACTTCTCTTGAATCCCATGGTCAGTACATTTACCAAAAGTTGTTGTTACCTTGATATTTAACTCATTCATTACCTCAAGAGGCATTACATTACATGAGGCTCCTGAGTCAAACATACAGTTATGTACCATCCTATCTATTAATAATCAAAGTGGCAAAAAATGGAACCACATTCAACTTAAGATTCTACCAGAGAAGTTCCCAAATACACCTCAGATGATTCCCCCAATTCCTCCAATGCTTTTGGTATTTCTAATTCTGCAATAGTAGGAGGAATCTCTATATTGTTCACACTTTTTCCCTGAGGTAATCTTTTCTTCTTTAAAATCCCAAATATTCAAATGCCCTTTTCCTATGCTCAAGGATCTAAGCAATTCAACAATAGGAATAGTAACCTTGATCTGGCTCAAGGATTTGGGCTATGTCACAAGGAACATATTTGGGTAAGGCAGTAAATATTAGGAGGGGAGATTCACAACTTCTTCTGATAGCATAGGAGTTTTCACAGTCTGGGCATGGGGAGGAGTACATAGTTCTATTTGGGGTAGATTAGGCCTTTGCCAGATGCATATCTTTCTTAGGGTTTCCTTCTAGGGATATTGGTAATAATTGAGAATTTTTTGGCTTGTCTTGTCAGCCCTACCCCTTGTGAAAACCTTGCTTCTAGTATTGTGTTCCTTTTCTTAATCAACTACTGCATTCATTAACAGTTCCTTGTCTTCTTCAGAAGGAATTCCCCCATCATATTTTTTAATCATCAGATACCCTTACGTACTCAAAATCATGATTAAGGAAAATCAAATGCTTTGCAACATATCAATTTCAAAAGTATTGATAGGAGGAAGAGGTAATACTCGGTGGACACAATCCCAGAAGTCTTCAACAGTTCTGGCACTTATCAATTCAGTTGAGGTTTCCCCTTGCTGTGAACCTTACAGGGCACTCCATCATGCACACATCATCATATGTCTCATCATCATCAACTTCCTCAACTTACTAGATCAACATCACATTAGGGAATGTGGAAAGAAACACCTATCACACCATTCAATAACATGTGCTTCTTCAACAGTAGTAACCCTAGAAGTCAAAGGATCGGGAAATCAATCTATTTTCCCTGGGTTGAGGTTATTTATTTCTTGATCCCATGGGCCCTTTTCCTCTGTCATCTGATCTATGATCACCTCTAGGATGATTTCCAAATGTCTCCTTGACCTTGTGGCCTTGCTGCTGACCCTGGAACTATGTCCTATCCCCTTCTCTGCTCTGGCTAGTTTATAGGATATCTCTTTAACTAGCTCCAACCAAAGTCTTCACAACCTCCTCCAGATCCATAGCTTTATTTAACTGAGGCCCTTTAAGGATTGATCAACTTGACACCCTCCCTCTTAGGAGGCTTTCTAACTACCTTGATATTATTTTCTATTTGTCAAATCCATGGTGAAATTTTTCCTCAAAGTTCCTGGGTTTTTGTCTCTTAAGTAATAAGCAGCCTTTTTATCAAAAGAATCAGAATATTTTATCAAACAAGACTCATCACTTGGCCTAAGGATTATAGGTAACCTATTCAAGGTTTTATTGAACCTAGTATTGAAATCATGGACAGATTCATTTGGATTTTTCTTTATATTTTCAAATTCATGATAAAAGGAACCTGGGATCTGTCTTATCCCCATATTGCAATCTAAAGGCATTTTCATCTCTGTCCATGAATCTATTGAGTTATCTAGTAAATACTTTGTACCAGTCACGTGCATCCTCCTCAAGAGTATGAATAAACAATTTTATTATACACGTCTTCAAACTCAATTTCAAAATCCTCCATCATATTGACAAAGAGTATTAAATGTTGGTCACCAGTGATGGCATTATTTCCTTGAAATTTTGGCAACCTATTTGTGACATCTTGTGGCACCATATTAGGATATCCAACCATACCTCTTAAATTTATAGGACCAAAAGTATTGACAACAAAAGGAGGTCTAGGTGGAGGCTGGGCCATATTTCCTTGAGGAGGTGAATTTATAGGAGAATTCAAAATGATAAGGAATAAGGGGTCTTTGGAGCATAAGAGTATAGTTTTCAAAATAGATATTCCTCTATTGGTTCAGTTTCTGTGGAAAAACCTATCAACCTTGGAAGAACACAGGGAAAAAAATAGAGGTAGCACGCTTTTCAGACACAAATGATGGCCCCTCTCTAGTTGGAGAATTTAAATTGACACGAGGACTGTCTAGTTCAAATTCACTCTAAAGATGTGTGGTTATCTTCAACCACAGATTGATCACCTTTCAAAACTGATACCACCTTTTTTGATTCCCGATCTTCTACTACTCTCTAGACTCATTTTCCTTCTGAATTTTCCTTTCCTAGTTCTTGAAACAAACTTCTAGTAGGGTCCTTAGTGAAGAAATTTCTTATTCCCTTCAACTTTGCAAAGATTAGTGAAAAATTTCACTTGACACAGGTTAAGACACTGGTAATCATGAAAATTTCAATTCAACACGGAGTCACCACAAGTTATAAGGAATTCAAGTATGACATTATTCCTAACCAAAATTTCATTAATTCTTATACTCTTTACATGTATGCCATACTTTGGTCTCGCTATTAGAATTGTTTTCGAACAATTATAATTCAAATGATACATAATTTACACTTAGGGATTCATGACTACAAGGAGTGATGACCTTGCACAAAACAACTCATTTCATCACTCTTAAACACTCAAGTATTAAATGCATAATACATGACAACCCAAAAACCATATGCTTCTCAAATTTCTTCCAAGGAAATATTTAAATCATTTAGTAAATATGCATCAATGTTTCTTTCACTAATACCCTTAAGAGAGGCTCCACAGTCTATTAAATTCAAAAGCATTCATGGATGGGGGAAAAATTACACCATAAGAGAAGCACATGGTAACCCACTACTAGATGCTAAGGGACATATTTAT